>CAXKVK010000052.1:0-20589 GCA_964058895.1 Carex divulsa
TATTGAATAGGGAGAAGGATTTTGGATTTTTCGAAATCTAATAAGGCTGGTGGATTGTTAACGTCCTGCGGACGGAGAAAAAATCACCGTCCCTGTTAATCAATCCCCACTAGGTTTAACTACAGCCTAATCCGAAAGAAAAAAAAAAAAAAAAAAGAGTGGGACAGTGACAAAAGTTACCATCCATTGGACGGTGACTAAATTCACGTCTCTCGGACGGTGACACAATAAACGGCCACTAAATCTTGTGATAAATATGCCAGCAAGCCAGTTTTCGAGCTCATAGTTTCTCTCTTTTCAAACCTTTATGAAGTATAGCACAATACAGATTCTATGTTCGTAGTTAGTTTCATTTTTCATTCGAAGCACTCAGAAGAGACTAAGACGTCTTGAGGAGAAAAAATCATCAGATTCTAAAACAAAGGTATGTCAATTTAATTTATATTTAATTTGTAGTTAGACAGTAGATTAAATATTTACTTCTATTGATTCATTTGATAAATATTGTAATAATTATATATATCTTATGAAAATTATCTACTTGTTAAAATTTGTTATATTTTTTATTTGACATAATTTATATTCTCTAGATTATTTATTTTGTAAGAATTGTAATTTTATGAAAACAAATTTAAAAAAGTATATGTTAAAAAAATTATACGTGATTTATTCAATATATGTGATTTATTCATTTATTTTGTAAGAATTGTAAGAATTGTAATTTGAAACAATAAATTAAACGTGATTTATTCATTATTTAAATGATATGTTAAAAAAATTATACGTGATTTATTCATTTATTTTGTAAGAATTGTAAGAATTGTAATTTGAAACAATAAATTATACGTGATTTATTCATTATTACAATTTATCTGGTTATCTATGTTTTTCATTTTATTTGCAAATAAGTGCATTTTACAATTTATCTGGCTAGACGTTCCACATCCGACAAACATGCAGCAGGTCATCTATGTTTTTCATTTTATTTGCAAATAAGTGCATTTTACAATTTATCTGGCACTGCGTCGAATTATATCAATTTGCGTTGTTTTGTTATTTATTTAGAGGCTTCTTCTAGTAGTAGAGCGAGACAACAAGCGAGACATTCTACGTCTGACATGCATGCAGCAGGTTTGTTGATCTTTTAAATTTGGATAAATTTTTTAATTGTTCTTATTTGGATCAACAATTTTCTAATTGTTCATCTTCTTTTTTTCAGGACCTTCTTCTAGTTATAGTCGGAGACTATGATATCAGACTCATGTATTCCTATATGCATGTTTATTTTTTCTTCTAGTTACAATTGGAGACTATGTTTATTTTTTCATCTTTTATGTTTATTTGTTCATCTTGTATGTTTATTTTTCTATATTCAAGTATATTTTTTCCAGTTGGACGAAGCATAGATACGTAGCACAAACTCACAAATGCATAGCAAAACAGATACATAAACACATAAACTAAATAACAATTCTGCATACGTAGTTCTTACGACAAATACATAAACTAAATAAGAAGTCCAAATCAAACATGTCTGCATACGTAGTTCTCACGACAAATACATAAACTAAATAACGAGAACATTCAGTTAACACTTGGAAGAAACACCTAAGTAAAAGTGAACGTGTCCGGTCGCCGACGGTCGCGTGCTGGGTATTTGCGCTCTCTTGCTTGTTCGTTGTCCGCTTTCTTACGCCTGACATAGACATTGTTGTACGATGGGCCAAAAATGTTTTCCACTGCTTGTGTACGTGGCGTCATGACCGGACTGGGTGCGTGGCGTCATCGATATCCTGTGACAATCATTGTAATACTACGTAAGCATAATCGACGATGCAATTTATCTTCAAAATTGAAGTTTTTAAAATCTCACCTGATAGACTTGACTAGGTCCTGTGTGACTCATGTATTGCGCCTCCTGGGCAAGTACCTCATGGTAAGTCTGGCTCTCAACCGCTGCCATCGTCGGTGTACAGAATGTATCGTCCCAATTGACAAAATCATTTGATTCCTGCGATGCATATTTTAGTACTGTAATCAATATAATAAGAACTTATTTGAAATTTCTTGCAAATGTATTTGCGGTTACCTGATAAACTTGACTAGGTCCTACGTTGTCTTGCGCGGATAGCAGCGATGGGTCGTTGCCAATAAGTGCTGCTAAGAACTGTGAGGATTGTTCCTGTGTTTCGCCCTGATAGACCTGACTAGGTCCCGCCTCGCCCTGCGTGGCCGTGCCTTGATAAATATAATCGACAACAGGTTAAAGTACTTTCATTTTATTATACTTACCAGATTAACTTGACTAGGTCCGGCTGCGAATCCTCCGAAACATTCATTTAACCCTTCATTTGTTTCGAACCATCTCTCATGATAGTTGGGATTTTCATCGTGAGGAAACACAGGGATGGGTTCTCGATCATCTGAAACGTCACCATCTGAGATGTCATCGATGTTGTCCGGAAGATTAGCCTCCCTAAACATGCTTTGTAATTTAGGCTCCATACCGTTGTCTCTGAGAAGGCCACAGCTTGCTTTGAGAAAAAATTTCCCTATTTTTTTGTAAGTCTTCGTTTTGACCAGTTGCATAGCTGCCGAGACGATCTTGATCCCTCGTAATGCCTACAAAATAAAAAAAACGTCGTCACCTACAAAAATTATAATATCAATAGCTAATAAATTTTTAATTTAATAAAACTTACATCACGCGTGGATTTCGGGGCACTGGGGATGTACCCTATTTCGCCAATCTCATCTCTGTATTCTGGGATGGGATTATCAAGACCCTCTATGCACCGTTTTCCCAAAAAGATATTGAAAATGCAGTGATTCTGGAACCAATGTCGATATGGCAATATCTCAATGTCGCTCCAATACCTGGTTGGAACAACCAAGTGGTCTGCTGGATTAGATGCCTCATCAACATAATTTCTGTGCACATCGTACCAATTTCCTCGTCCAGACACGGCATTGTGAATAATTTTGTGTAATCGGCGTATCTCATCTTCCGCAAGCGGGAGTGGCGGTGGGATGACCTGTGAAAATCCGAACTGCCTCATCACACGATCTGGATAATGATGCTCAATTATCCAAAAGTGTACAAGTGGCACACGGGCTAGCCATACGCCGCTTTCTTCATAGACTCGCAACGGGAGCACATTCGGAACCTCAGCTAACATCCCTCTGTAAGGTTCCCAAATTACCATGTAATCCTCTAGCTTCTGCAGTTCGTTGCGAAAATAACTAACACCACTCCGATGGTGACCTACATGGTAATCATGGAGATAACACCATTTTTCTCCGAATGCAGGACAACGGTGTTCACCCGGATCACGCCAATTTGGAGTCCAATTATATCTGGCACGAGGACGGCCGGTCGGTAATCGAGACCAGCACCAATGCTGTAGAAGCACAGTCGGGCCCACCATAATCTTTGTTTTACGCTGTGCCGCAGCACAGAGGCTCCTATAAAGATATGCCAGAACAGCCCCACCCCAGTTGTATTGATTCGGTGCATCAAGATTTTGTAAAAATTATAAATACATTACCGGAATCGAATCTCCCGAAGAATCAGTAAAAAGTATAGACCCGAACAAGTCGAGTACATAAGCTCTGGTGTACTGGCGTACTTGCTCATCTGTAGGCTCACCCGGCATCGCAGTAAACCGATCACGCAATAACTTCAAATTTATGGCATACCCAGAAGTACTGCGAACCTCTTGAGGGTCGTTCGGCCCAGATCTCTTCTTTTTTTAAGCACCGCACTTGCGGTCCCAGCTCCGAGAAGGTCATCTACTAAGTTAGACCAATCACCGTCAGAAGGGCCTGTTACCGGCGACCCCGTGATCGGCAACGCCCAGAGACAAGAAACATCCTGTAGAGTTATCGTCATCTCTCCCACGGGAAGATGAAAGCTGTGAGTCTCTGGTCTCCATCGCTCCACGAGACTAGCGAGAAGTGAAGGGTCGATATTTATGTTATTCATTCGAGACACCTGATACAAGCCGAGTCTTAGCAAGAATGGTTCGCAAAGGTCGTGGTACGCAATCCCATTCCAGAGGTGTCGAACTTGAACCCCTCTATCTCTGTAATCCTGTCAATGTTATACAAATTGACTGAAATAAAATACTCTAATTTAATTACTTATATCATTTTATAAAAATATATATTATTTGATTAATTTCGTAACTTACATCATCATTTATCCGTGAGATCTTATGTTGCTCGTGCGGCATCCGTAATAAATTGCTAAAATTGTTTGCTGATAACGACGGATCCAAAAAATCTTCGTTATTTGCAGCTGCAGCATCTGTAGGGCCACACAGACCACGGCTACTTGACATTCTGCATGAATAAAATTTTGAAATAATTATATATAACTCTATAATTACTAACAATCTAAATTTACGGAACACTCACATGATTAAATAAATTACTAAAAATCTAAATTTACGGAACACTCACATGATTAAATAAATTACTAAATGACATAATTACTAATTTTTACAAACTAATAAAAAAAACTAACAAGGTTTATTTCATGTGAATAAATAAATGATCAATTCTTGCAAACTAATAAAATAAATCATAATCAATTCAATTTCATAATAGATCCTAAATTAATAAATTACTTAACTAAATTACTTACATTACCAACAATTTAAATAAGCATAAAAAATCAATTATTAAACCCTAACCCTAATTTATCAATTTTCTAAACACAACTAGCAAATTAATAAATTTAGATATATATACTAATTTAATAAATCCTAAACACTAATATATCAATTTTACTAAAACACAACTACCAAACTAATAAATTAAATCTAAAATTATTATTAATTAAATACTAATTCATTTCAGTTTTGCTAAAATACTAATTCAAGTTATCTAAATAGCAGAAAAAAATATTATCTAATTAAACACTAATTTATCTAATTAATATTGCAATTTTTAGAAAATAAAATTACCTCACAATTGGAGAGGGAGAGGGCAAGGGGAGAGGTCAATGGCCGACAGACCAGAGGGGCCGACAACAGGCGGGTTGGTGGCGAAATTCGCGGATAAGGACGGAAATATCGACGCCGTCCGTGCGCGCTGTGGGTCTTCGCGTGCGTCTTCAGCGGAGTTCGTGGGGTCTTCAGCGGAGCGGACTTAGCAGACGAAGGAGCGATATAGTGCGATTAGGGACGGTTACAAAATTCACGTCCGCACGGACGGTTAGGAGATTAACGTCCCTTAGGACGGTGAGCAAATTCACGTCCGCGATACGATTCGGTCATTAAGTCTGATTATGCTTAATGAAGACGGTGTTTTTATGTCCATCCCTAGGGACGTTAATTAAATCTACGTCCTTATTAGATTTCGAAATTAACCTTTATCCTTCCTCCTTTTCGATATTTATTTAATTTAATTTCGATTAATAAAAAAATCGGGCCGAACTGACGCCAAATATTTTGATGGGAATTGGTGAGTTTGGAGCAGAATCCATCATTTTAATCCAGATCTGTTCGGTAGCCCTTTTTTTTTCCCCTTCTTTTTCTTGCTTATTTCCCAAAACACTTCCGAAGCAATGCAAAAAGTTAGGAAAATACACGCGAGCTCAGACTCAATTTATTTCTTCCCAAGACGGAGCCGCATCGTCTCTCTCCTCTATATCTATTTCTCTCAGCCAGCACCAAGAGAGAGAGAAAGGGGCCCAGGGCACAGAGAGAGAGAGAAGTAGAGCGGAGAGAGAAATAAAAAGGGAGGGGTTGCTTTGAGATTCGTGCAGTGTCAATTGAACGGTTGAGATTGGTCCCAAATCAAAACAATGACTTTTAATTTGCAAATAATAAATTTTAGAATAAATAAATATATAAAGGTGATACTTCAAATTGAACAAAATTAACTAAATTAAATGAGATTTACGTTTTAACCATTTAATACTAAATTTGGAATGTTCATTATTGTAGTTTATCAATTTACTTGTGAACTTCATCACATAATTATTAAAAAAATTATTAACACCCTTTTATTTTTGTAGTTTACTTATTTGTAATATATTACAAATTTTCTATTTCATTTTATGAAAATTCTATTTGTAAACTTTTAATTTATTAAGTTGCAGTTTAATGTTTTTTTTATAACATGTTATATAAATTTTTAATTTTCTTGTTTAATTAACTAAATTTTTTAATTAGTTGTAAAAAATAAATAAGAAATTTTTAGCTTATTTAGTTAATTAAAATTTGAGAACATAACAAAAGGATTGTTGCAACTGAATAGTTTTGTAATTACTCAAGCATATTTGATGGAAACAGAAAAAAATTAATGAATTGAAACAAAGAAAATTGAAATTAGTTATAAAACGGTGAAAATAAAAATGGCAGCATTAAAGAAAAATATTCATATTAATTAATCTAGATTTTCACAGTTAACAATTAAAACATGAGGTATTAAAGAATAATGTTCATATTGATTAAAAAACGCACTCAATAACCTCATATATATTAAATAAAATAAGATTTTCCACAACTAATCTCACAATACAACCGAACACTCAATTCAGAACATTCCTATAATAGATCCCGGGCGTACCCGTATTCGTGGGTTCCCACTTTTTCAAAAGTGAATTCTCATTCCCGTCAAATCTCATCTTATATAATCCCGTGACATCCAAACAGGCCCTTAGAGAGAGATATCGCGAGTAGGGATCTGCTCAAAACCGGGCTGCTCGAAACTGTTCAAACGGGCTTTCTCAAAACCATTTCAATCGGGCTTAGGAATGAACATAACCGAACATTGTTCATGTTCAGTTTGAACTCGGTTCAGAAATAAAAATTAAATTGAACTGAACTGAACATTAGGCTCAGTTCGAATTACATCTTGTTGAACATTCATTTTTTCTGTGTTCAGCCTGGTTGTTCGTGGACAAAACCGGTTCAATTAGCAGCCCTGCGAAAGAGAGAGAGAGAGAGGTAACGAGGGTTTAGGAAGTCAGAGAAGGGGTTTTTGAGGAAAGCGCAAATTCTCTCCAAGTCGTGCCGAGAACAAATCTGAAACTCAAATTGGGCCACGGCCTAACCCAAATCCATCCAGCCCGGATCTGATCGGGCCGGATCACCCTCCATTTTACCATAGTCCGGTTAATGATCAGGTTGTTCAAATTATATTCCTGACTCAAAAAATATTGATTTTGTACTTATTATAAAAATGTTAAAAAAAAATCAAAAATATTAAATTTGATTTACAAGTATATTTTAATATGGAGATCATGTTGAACGAGACGGATCAACTATTTTGACTTTAAAAATGGAGTACAAACACAGAATGTTTCTGGAAATTAAATTGTCTTGAGTTTTGTTTTTCTCTTTGTTTGTTTGCTGCTTGCTACGGAGTCCGGAATGTCATGATCGATGTATCAAAAAAGCATGGCATGTTCATACCAATTTTATATTAGGATCTCAAGCTAACTCTTACAATGAGACTGATCATGATATATTGAAAATGTTAAAATTGTGGGATCCATAACTATAAATTAAATTGTCTTTAAAATGTATTGATAAGATGTTCCCGAAAAATATTTAGCTACTTCTATATAATTATGAAATCTATATAAACTTTAGAAAAAAAATGCATCTGATTTGGATCCCTCTTTTCTTTCAATTTGCCTAGTCTTGATTAGGCATTGTATCTTTGCTTCTTCTTTTTTATGCAAGGGAATCACTGCTTATTGTGTAATCGCTCGTAACCGATACAAAATTGAAAATAAAAATTCAGCATATATACCCTATACGATTATTTATTTAATTGCATGTGTCAAAATGATTACATGCAGCACTGTGTTGATGTTAATTATGTCCATGATAAGTCAGTCAGTAAAATCCTTTTAATAACTTTTTTTTAATGTGTTGGTGTGATGGTTTTATAGTATTTTTGGCTCAGTTCTGAGACTGTAAAATTTGATGATTTTGGATGTAACGGGAGTAGATTTGTTTCCTTTTCATGTAATGAAAAAAGGTGAGATGATATTAGTCGTTTGTTATTAGCTGTAAAAACACATCTACTTCAATGAAACAGATGGATACACTCGACGAAGTTTATCCAAAAAAAAAAAATACTATACTGAAGGTCTTTGATAAGAGTAACAATGTAAGTATCATACTAAATCGGGTATCACAATCCAAGCTGTTATGTTGAATGATTACTCCCATGATTTATGATGTTAAGTAAAAACTAAACTGAAATTAATCTTTGTACTTTTTAAGTGAAAGTGAGTGATGTTATAAGAAAATCATAGCTAAAGAATACAAAAGCTACAAAAGAAGTGCCATCAGATGGAGGATCTCTATATACAATTTACAGCAATTATTATCTATGAAACTGAGTTAAATAGATAGTGTGCAGAAAGAACCGAGCTGAAGGCAAGGCAAGAGAATGCCAAAAATGACATTGCAACAGAAACATTGATAAGCTTGGTGAAGTTATCACCTCCAAATCTCGACATCCATATGTAATTTTGCGATGTAGCAGCTGAAGCTGCTGATACCAGCATGTATGCCAAAATCTGCAAACAAAATAAAAACACCTTTTAATGCAATTGTTATTTGTACTGTGTATAAGTTTCCAGTAAAGGAAGCCAGTGGCTCAGCCAATTTACAAAACAGACACAATTACTGGGTTTTTTTTCGGGGGGGGGGGGGGGGGGGGCATGTTGTGGGAATATCATAACAGACAACAAAAGTATCACCATTTGCAAAACCTCATCAGCAACTTTAAACTATTTTTTTTATTAAAGAACAAAAGAAGACTAGACTAAATAACTACTGTGAGGATATACTGGCAATATCTTTATTTGAAAATAGAACCTTCCACGACAAAAAATTATTTAATATCTTTATTTCAGAAAACTGCTTTCTATTTTTCCTAAATCTAAAGCAAAATCAAAATTCCAACCAAGTATTATTATTTGAATTAAAAATTACAGCCAAGTAAAAACTACATTCTATAAAGGAACAGTGAGACTCATAACCTTCTTATAGCAATTATATTTAAATATTTATTATCTCAAAAATACGTTCAACTCTCATAAAGCCTACAACTAAGTACAATTATGTACCACCAAAAAAACACAGAAAAAATCATCTAATATACCCTGCACAACGAAGAGAAGTAGAGAACGAAACACCCCACAAAAATTTGAAAAAAATAAAAATAACTAGCCTCGCAGATTCAAAATGTTGGGTGATATCCAAACTTATGGGTGATACAAGATACCCCTTGTTTGTTGGGTGCATATGATCATATGCAGTTTCATATTGGCACAGAAAATCATCTAAAACAAATGATTGCAGAACTATCCATAGTTATCAATCCGATGTAAATTTATTTTTTCGAATTTCAAATTTTTCGAATTGTTTCATAATTCGTACGTACCGCTTCAATATTCATGTATATAAAATATGCTCGAATTATGAAACAAATCGGATGGTTCCAAATAGAGCTGATTAATGAGCGAGCATGAGCGAGTTGGGGTATGTTCATGCTCGGCTCATTTAGTTAATGAGCAATAATGAACAAGTTGTTAATGAGTGAGGTATGAGCAAGTTAAGAAATCAAAAACTAATTTTCATCTATATAATTTAACAAAAAATATCCACAAGCAAATTTAACAAAATCAAACAGCTATATTTTTATCGGTTCTGAGCGGAGAGGCGCTTTAGGTTATGAGCAGAGATGCGCTTTAGGTTATGAGCGAAGAGGGTCCTGGAGGCTAGAGCGTTTCGGTCTGGACACTGGAGCACTTTAGGTTATGAGCATTTTTTTGAAGAATCATTTATCAATTTTAATTTAGGCTGGAGTAGTGGAGTCTCATTTCAATTTTAATTTTTGGACTCTGGAGTATGGAGAGTAAGTTTAGGTTAGATCCGTTAAGAGACTTTTTTATTTATTTAATTTTAAATTTTAATTCAAGAGATTGGAATTAGATGTGGCAGTTCTTAATGAGCAAGTTACGGTATGTTCATACTCGGCTCATTAAGTTAATGAGCGATAATAAGCGAGTTGTTAATAAACGAGTCGTTGTTAATGAGTTGTTAGTGAGCGAGTTATAAACGAGTCACGAGTTATGAGCAATTTACTCACCTCTAGTTACATTGTGGTCTCGTGCCTATAGAACGCGTCTTCTATCCAAATTATCCAAATTATTCGTTCAAAACAACCAACACTTTTATTCAAGAACGGATGTTTTTTGAGAGAAAATACAAGAACAGATGTTAGTGTAATGAAAAAATCTAGCTCCTAATTTAAAAATTTGTAAATTTTATTCAGTTAATTTTATAATTTTTATATACATTAATACTTTTAATCTCTTTATAAAAAAATAAAATCACAAGTCAATCTCAATTTTTCAGTTCCACCTATGCTTTTATATCAAATCACATTGTCATACATATTCGTTCATAAATATCAACTTCTCGAAATTCAAATTTAAGATAAATTATATGTAAAAAAATTGTTTGAAAAATCACACTTTAAATTTAATCCGATAACAAGATTGACATGTCTCGTTCTCGATGACGACCATATAGAAAATGACCGAGTGATTTCTTACATCTTGTGATTTCCAAAATTTAATCCGATGCTAGAAAGTTAACTGTATTTAGCTGAGCAACATTACAAGGAATTTTTTACCGTCTTACCGACGAACCACACGTTGGATCTTATTTGTTCCAACGGACAGGAAAATCACCAGACATGTGAATTGAGAAATTATTCATACGTTTCACCCAAAGTACTTAACATTTGAGCCTGTTCGGCGGGCCATTGGGAATGAGCATGGATACGGAAATTAAACTAAAAATTACTGTTCACGTAGGAAATAAAAATGCAGGGCTTGTTCGGCTGCAACCTGGGAATAGGAATGTGCACAGGAACGGTTGAACAGTAAACTGCGTGTTACTGTTCACGTGGGAAAAAAAATTCCCACGTGAACAGTAACACGTGGGATGGTAGCCAAACAGGCCCTCAGTGAACTGAATTTTGTTTTTCTCACGAAAACAGTAGAGTGGCCAAACAGTTGTTTATATCTGATGTACCAAATTATATCTATTTTGTAAAGTTACATACTTTCTTAATAATAATGAACAAGTTCAAGTTAAATATTTTATCGGAAAAATAGAAAAAAAGCTTTTAAAATTTTTAAATCTTAGTAACGTGAGATATTAATATTTATGTATTAGAAGTATAATATTATTTAGAAAAATAACATCTGCAGTGCTTGTAAAAACATATACCAATACGTGTGCAGTAAAGTCATGGCTGAAGGAATCAAAATATACTAATATTCTAAAGGATAGAACCTGTTATTCCTTTGTTATTCTAAAGGAATAACAGAAACTGTTATTCCAATCTCAACTGTTCAAAATTTTCTATACGCAATTCTCATCTCAACGAAAATCAATGGTTTAAAATTAGTTCAATTATATACTCACTTCAATTATAACTGTTCCATCATCATATCAGACATTTAAAATTAGTTCAAAGAAGAAAGGTACGAACCTAACGAGATTAATCTTAGAGCAAATATTACAAGGGCTTAAGTTAAAGAATTGCAACAAATACAACTTTACCTTCAATTCGACAAATGCTTTTACTCATTCGTTCTTTGTTGCATTTGTCTCATTCGTTCTTTGTTGGACTATTGGTCAGGAAATAAAAAGAGGCATGTGCTACACTTTGCACAATTGTGGATTCCAGAGGATATGGATATGGTGCCCCTTCAATCCCTTTCTCCTATGCTAGCCCTTGAGATGCCTCCTAATACCACTGTACCACTGGTGCCAGTCTTGCTTACCATATGAGGTTGCGTGTACTCCCTAGTTGATGTAATAAATGGGATGGTTCCCTGTTAATTCTGTTGCTCTTAGTTGTGCTTTATACTGTGCTTGTCGCCTCTGTTGTTGGCATGTGATACTTTTTTTTGGGGTTTTAGGTGCGGATGTACTTATGTTTGCCTAGAGTCGTTGATGCGATATTAATAAAGGCTGAAACCTTGATAATACTTCTAGATGTCAAATCTCGGAGTCTAGTATCTAGTTGAGGATGCCGAAGGAGTTACTGAGACCTATCATGACACTGGTTTTGTTTTAGGTAGTTTACATTTCCTGTGTTCTTTTCCTTTTAGACATTGTATGCTTTCTTTTATATAATGGAAGGGCTTTTGCCTATTCTTCAGAAAAAAAAAAAAAAAAAAAAAAAAAAAAAAAAATACAACTTGCAATTCAAAATATATTGCCCCAAGTTAGAAATAGCAACAATCCAGGATACACTATAGTACATACAACACATACAACATGAACAAGAAAAATAGCCGTTTTACTTAAATAGCAAATGCTAAAAATACAAGATCAAAAAGAGTTTTTTGAGAAGAACTGGTTTGCCAAAAAGAACTTGTCAAGCACCACATTGTAAAGGGGATGCACTGGTTCTAGCAAATTGGAGTAAGGACCCAAAATATCACTAGGGGACGGCTTTAAATCGCCATCTCTCATGCAGCTGTATTGGCAAAGAGAGAGGCCGCTGAGGCAATAACATGTGTGGTAGTAGTCACGAAATTTACCAGGCTTGTCCCTGAATCCTCCTTCTAGTATCTGCCAAATTCAAACCTCAAACTTTTACTTGATTTCATCAACATTTGTAACAATACTTGGGGAAACTTTTGTGCTGCTACTGCAGAATTGTCCTTTCTTGACTAGATGCATCATTTTATTGCTTTGTTTTGATACTTCAAATTAAATATTTTTCTGACCCACAACGTATATTTTTTCTTTATTGGGCATAGCTTTGCAAGTGTTTGTAAATTATTTTGTTGCAGTTCTAGCACTGTTTTTATTTACTAGTATAAAATTAAAAGTGAAGGGATGGGAACTAGAAACTTTAAAATAGGAAAGTTCACTGACAATATCTGCAAACTATTTCGTTCATTACTTTCTATTTCTCTACATTTGGCTGCCTCTTGGGCTGATTTTTGCTTTCCGATTTACTAAATAAAAAAGATGTTGTTTGGAGCCTCTTATGTGATTATTGACCTTGCTTTGCTGGTGTCCAGCTGTAGAACACATATTGGTCCTTTATTATGTATTGCAGATTATTTTTCATGTTTGGTTGCACCATATAAAGTAAAATGAGGCAAATTTGAGCATTAATAGAGGCACAGATATGCAAAATTAAGAGGTGAGAAATTTGGATCTCATTTAGGCCCATCTGGGTTTTTATCTTATCCAGCATGCTCATAATAGTTAAAAATACCCAAATGTTGTAAATGATTATAAATTTACAATCGGTACAAAACAGTAGTTTGCTGATATGTTGTTTCAAAGGTGTTAGTCATATCCTAGTAACTCGTGAGAATTTCAAAATTCATATTTGTTAAATAAAAGCAATTAATATTTTACCTGTGAACAAAGAATTATGTATTGCTGCAGTGCCAAATGATGGAAAAGAAGTCCTGTCTGATTGCCTCTCCTCATAAATTCTATGCCAATGTCAGAATAGTCTCCTGCTTCGTAAGAATTGTACAATCAGTTTGAACTGGGTACATTTACTACTATATTATTCAAAAGTGTTCTATTTTTGTTTTCACCTGAACTAAAAAATTCAAGGTTTTGAAAACATGCATAGTTTCAAAAATTCTAACACAACTGCCTGTTTAGAGAACCTAGCCCTGGCAACTCCATTTTTCTTTTCAAATCATTTGGAAAGCCACATGCTTTTGAAAGAATTGTAGTAACAAATTAAGCAGATAAAATGAAATAGCAAGATAAAGAACTTTACTGATTGCATGGATAGAAGATTGCTCTTCCGATACTTTCTCGGCAAGTGGTAATAGCTTTTGTGCCAGAGCAAGAGCTGCTCCCTATTATAGAAAACCAGCTTTAATATAAACGAAAACCTTGTGAGAAACAAATAACAAATGTGTAAGATAGGAAAGAAGATTACTTGCCAAAAGGAGTAGCACCCATCAACCAATTTATTGGCCCGGCCTTGAAATCCCAATTCTATCCCTTGTCGAGATGCCACCCAGCCCTAATAAAAATATTTAGATAATGCAAGCCTTCAGTTATCTTATTTTGAAGTCAGTTTAATTTCATGCTAACAGAATGGAGTCTCCTCCCCTCATTGTGAACAGCACCTGTTATTCTAACACATTTGCATCAAACAAATTTCTCATACCGACAACCATCCACAAGCACATATTGGTTATTTGCATTCTACATCAAGTGTTCAAGATAAGTGTATGTATCTAACATCCTAGTTAATTGCCAAGGCTTTTAAAATTAACCAAGCCATTCAAAACTAAAGAGCTGTATATATAACCCTGTAAAAGAGGAAGATTTGTCTTGGTCTAAATGACATTAATGTCATTATTAATTTAAACATATCATCACTACAGAGAAAGAGTCTCTTACAATTAAACTAGCCAAGTCAAGCTTCTCCACCTCATCAATCAATATCATCGAGGCCAAACCACAGAATGTATACCTTGTGAAAGTAGAATTTGCCACTTTAAGAAACCAGTTCATACTGAACATACTGAACAACAACAACAACAACTAAGCCTTTAGTCCCAAACAAGTTGGGATATGCTAGAAATGAAACCCAATAGTAGTCACAAGGTGAAGTAGATAGTAATAAAATAGTAATAGTAGTACTAATAGTAATAATGGTACCACTAATAATAGTAATAATACTAATAATATACTAACTATATCATGCCTACATTATAGATCGTAGGGGTCAAAGTCCTAAGTTCTATGTCCTTAACCCAAATTCCTAGTCATATGGCCTAAATCCTATAATACTACCCCTAAACGCGCCTAAACAATATTGCAAAAATGAAAAACTTACTGAAAAGAAAGTATAAAAGAAACATACCCACCATGAGCTTCAGAGTGAGGTTCTCCACCAATACCTCCTTCGTAGGTCTGACAACTGGAGAAAAAGCTTATTTTGAGTTAGAAATTTAATTAAAAGCATCTTATAGGACTAATGTAGACACAATTTTTGTATAATGAGTCTAAAGGGAATAATTAAGCATCTGAGCCGTGAAGTTGAAAGATTGCCGTGTAAAACATCTGGAATCTGACACAAGGGGTCATATTACTATCGAACATAGGTCTGCAGTATTTTAACTTCTTAATATAAGTAAAGAAGGTCTACAATGAGTTCATAAGTTACTTGAAGTGATGTTATGACAATATAGTTAGGAGTAATTAGGCATTTATCGCAAACAAGCACCAAATTTTTCTTTTGTTTGTGTTTTCTCCATCGAAATATATTATTTTTGTTCAATGTGCTTTAGGTGTCTCCATATCCAAACAGTAACCTAAACAATTTTGAACCAAAAGTTCAGCAAGAAGACATCTACTTCAGGAAAATGATACTCTTAATACAACTTAAACCGTGCAATTCTAATACAGGTTCTTAAGTCCAAAAAGATAATTACGAAACATAAAAATGTGCAGCTAACCTTGCTATATAGTCCCCGACACCTCTAACAAGGTCGGCATCTAGAATTTTTAACAAACTTGCAACCTGATTTCATAAATTACAGAGAAGAATAATTAAACATCCATTATGCATATGCTACAAAACTTGGGAAAGGAAAATTAAAAGAAGTCATATTATCGTTCTCATACCGAGATTGCACAGTAGCATGAACGGGCATCAACTTCTCCCGCATGGTGCATTCTGATAGTAAGAAAGAAAATAGTTAACATCTGCTTAACAATAACAATGCAGAGAATTAGGAGTATAACAACATCCTAAGATTTCAATACATATTGGATATGTAACAGTGTAGGGTGTTCCATGCATAAAATAAAACAGGTGGTATGCTGTACAGTTTTTTTCAAAAAAAAAAAAATTAAATAATATTAAGATATTAAGTTGTGTGAGTGAGATGCAAGGAAAGATATACAGATATTTCTCTCAGGTTAACAGAGGAAAACCAGAAAAAATACTACCCCCGCCGAATAACAAAATCAACGCAGATGTGAAAAAATGAACAAGCATATTTGTGGTAGGAACTGGGTCACCAAAATATTCTTCATTTCCTTTAAGAAGAGAAAAACAAATAATAATTCAACAATTTCTATCAGACCTGAAGGCACCTGAAGAATCTTTCATCTGCAACAAGAATTTGTGTATGCCCTCCCTGCAAAATAATTGTAGAAGTTTGATTAGGAGTTAAGAAACTGATATGATTAGTGCTAATGTAATAAACTTCAGATACCTATTTATTGATGACAATGCCTTTTGAGTGCCCAAATTCACTAGCGTGTTAACGGCAGCGTAAGTTGTTGCTAGATGAGGCATCTACCAACGGGAATTAGATAAAAATCAATTAAACAATACTATTTTGTAGATAATACTATGATTTGTTTGGACTGGGTTGTTTCATGTCTTATAGAACGAGTTATGCTACAGCAGTCATAATTGAGGTTTGGCTTCACAAAATATGGGGAATTGAGCTATCATTATACTACGAATCATTCATCGTTTGGAATAAATGAAACAAAGTTCTAGGATCAGAGGTCATCTGAGGCTTAACATGCAAATTACAGTTGATTGAAGCCCTACCAGGCTTACATTAGCCGTGCTAAAAGGCGGAGCTCACC
This sequence comes from Carex divulsa, assembly GCA_964058895.1. Taxonomy (NCBI): domain Eukaryota; kingdom Viridiplantae; phylum Streptophyta; class Magnoliopsida; order Poales; family Cyperaceae; genus Carex; species Carex divulsa. Next base: position 16,662 of record CAXKVK010000052.1, read on the forward strand.
CAAATCGTAATATATCAAATTAGGATTTCATCATACTGGAATTTTTTAATCAATAACCAATGAAAACAAATAATGCAGATTCATAAACAGAAAATGAAGCTAAAAAAGTCAAGACAAACCAACCTGCCCTGGCCCCCCAGCATATCCACCTTCTTTATCCTGAAATAACAATTTTGGCAAAAAAAAAAAAAAAGTAACTACAGGAACAAAGCATATCCACTTACAATGACAAAAGAAATCAAGTACATGCAAATGTGTGATTTTATTAGTCGTGCTCATGATTGGAATTGGCATACATCTTACTCCACCACAAAGTCATTACAGTGCTGTACTGCTATTAGCTGTCATGACTGAGCCTAAAATAAATTGCCTCTTTGCTATTACAAATCAAGTCTAGCATTGCAAAATGTGAAATAAGAAATGGAAATAATTCCATTAGAAATATCAGTGTGGTGTGTTATACCTGACACCTGGATAAAAAATCAACCACACAACTCTCCAATTCAGAATCAACTTCTTCCCCTAGAACCGCAAAGGAATGGAGTATCCAGTAACACAGCCAAGGCCGGCTAGAACAAAACAATAGAAGCTCTTTACAAGTCAAGTCAATGTATAATACAATTTGTATAAATAACAAAACTTAAGCTAAAGAAGAAGGAACAAACTTTGCATCCAGCACTTGAAAAGTGTGACCGAGTTGGTTTAATCCTTTTGTCAGATATTCTATGTGCTTATCCCGCCACAGCTCCAATCTGAAAAACAAGTTATTACTTTACATGGATTGTTTCGAAACAAACAGAAATGTTGTTGAACTCAAAACAAACAGAGAATTGTCAGTTTTACAGTTAAGCCCCCGGGCACTAAGCTTAGTAAAGAAAACCAAACAGGCCACGACCACTATAAATTGAAGCAAATCATCGAACAGGTAATAGGCTCTAAAGTATTAACTACTGAAGAAGAAGAGAGGATGCTTCCTTACGCAACGGATTGCCTGTGGATGGGGATACCGATAAGGGAACGATAGATTTCGGCGACCTGCGACTCCACCTTGAGCTGATCCTCCTGGGTCACTGTCAGGTGGGGCCCATGCTCGTGGTCGTCAGAATCAGTGTCGGAGATGGAGTCGGGGTGAGAAGACGGAAATGGAGGCTGAGATGATTTCATGGATTTAAAGTGGCGATAGAGAGAGAGAAGAAGCAGCAGCTCTGAACTTGCAGCCTCGCTTTTAGCGAGTATGCTGACCCTGCGACTGCGCTGAGAATCGGAGCCGACCGAAAGAAGTGCCGCCGTGCTTGGATGAATCCATATCACCTAAGGTACCTAGTCAAGATGAGTTTGAATCCGATTCGTTCATAATACATTCACACGAATCATAAAGGTCCCGTACAAATACAGACTCGAGCCGGATATAAACTCAAACAGTAAGGTAATGCAGAAGATCCAGACTCGTGTTAGGAAGGTGAGAAAAATATTATTGCCTACACCTGGCGCCGTCATTTTTATCCATGCCCATCAAAACTTACATTCGCCAACTCTACCCACGAAACTCAAATTCTGTCAAAAATGCCCAAACCGGCTATTAAATAGCCGGTTCCTAATTTTTATTAGAAACCGGCTATTATACCGCCAGTTCCTAATAAAAATTAGGAACCGGCTATTAAACAGCCGGTTTAGTGAACAGGGCTGAACAATGGACAGCCAACCAGGCCTTGCTTTGGACAACTTACGGACAGCTGCACTTATATTTGAAATTTTGGATCGCTGCCTTAGTTTTCAAACTGAGCCACTTGTAATATACAGACAATTAATTTAATACAGCCAGTTCAGTTCATGAAAATTTTGAATCAACAACTAAATATAGCCAATTTTGAATCAGCAACTCAAAAATCCAAAATTCCCATAACTAAAAATACAAAGATCAATTTACAAAATTATCAAACAATAACATCAAAGACCAGCAATAAAAACAACAATTAAATGGTATTTTTGAACTCCAAGAACGGCATGTAATCACTACTAAAAAATTTCCAGTAAAATATGAGACAATAAAATCAATTAGCAGGCCAATAAGGACAATTCTATATGCTTAACTTAATATCTGCAACATATTATTTTCCTACTTTGGCCTTGCCTTTGTTTTATACATTATGTGAGGTTTTGATAAAATGATGGTGCTCAGACCATAGTATATGAATAAGAAGGTTGTATTGTTGCTACTTTCTGTGATTACTGGTGCAATAAAATTTAATGATAGTGCTCATGGTTACTGGTGCACTGTAAGGGTTGGAATTTTACAAAATCTTAACATCTTTGGCCCACTGTAAGGGTTGAATGGTACCTGCTAATACCGGCAACATACAACAAAACAGCACAAGTAAGGCACCTCAGCTGGTACCAGTATCGGTACCAGTGAAATTCAGAACCCAACCCACGAGCAACAGAATCGGAGACAAGGCAGCAGCCAAGAAATTTTAAAAGATTGACAGTCAGAAGAAGAGTAAACAGTCAACACCGGTCAAACTAAGAATTTGTGAAATAGTGATAATAATTAATCAATTAAAGCATTACCCCAGAGACTTAGTTCTCTACCTCCTCCTCCTCCTCCTCCTCCTCCTCCTCCTCCTCCTCTTCTGTATTCCTTGATAAGTAGTTTAGTAATTGAACCTTGAAGCGAAACTCAACCCCTTGTTATATCAGATCTGACAAAGAGCAAGAGATCAATTAACAATTAACAGGCTCCATCACTGTTACCAAATCAAATAAAATTGCATTAATTAATTATTGCTTAAAATCTTTCCTCGTTATGTGCTATTCATTGTTGTAGGTACTACTAGTTTCACATATATACAAGGCCAAATTATCACTTTCCAAAGCCAAGCTCAACCTTGTTACATCAGATTGTACATACAGACTGTAAATCCCTAGGCTAATTAACAATCAATCATATCAGATGGTGGTGGTGTCATCAACCTTACCTACCCCCCCCCCCCCCCTCTCCTCCTTTCACAACCAATTTTTTATGAGCTCCTTCATCTCCAGTAATTGCTGCAATTTCAGTCCAATGATAGAAAGAAATATTAAGGGCAACTTACTGTTCCAAATAAAATATTTGCAATTTTAGTCCTTAGAAAAATGCATGGTATTATTCCTCTAATTTTGTTCATCCCATTTTAAAGAACAAGATGTAATTCAATCTCAGTTTGACAACAAAATAACAATAAGACCACAACTAAATTCAATATTGACACTATCCCAACATATTACACTATCCCAACATCACAACATCATTGGCACTGGTTTTCCTTGGAAACATCGCACTGTAGTTGTACTTGATTGAAAAAAGAACATTATTGTCCCAATAACAACAAGAAATTGGTTATACTTGGAAACTTAATCAGCAATAACACGTACCTTCTTCAATTGAGTAACAAATTAGTATATTTCTGATCCACGATTCCTGTTGAAGAACAATTCTCTAATGCTATCTACAAAATAGAAAGAACAAAAGAATGAGATACAATTCCGATTGCAAAACCAACCAAATATAAAATTCAATTGATACTGAAACCAAGTATCTCCCGACTTGTTAAAATTATAAATTTGAATGAGATTATAAGTTCTGAACCGTTGCAAGTAAAATTTCACAAAATTACAAATAAGTATCTCTAACAAAACTATCCAAATTTCAATTCCCAGTATAAGCCAAAATCCAACAAAATCCTAGTTCCCACCGCTTGTAGAACATTGTACGATTAAAATCACACTTTCGATTGTTAAACTATAGACCTACCTAGTTCCCACCGCGACGGAGGAGAAGAGACACAGCAGAAGCAGCGCGACGGAGGAGAAGAGACAGCAGAGGCGGCGCGACGGAGGAGAGGTGGCGCTGGCGAGAGAGATCACTTTGCTGGAGACTAGCGGCGGCGGC
>CAXKVK010000053.1:0-39293 GCA_964058895.1 Carex divulsa
AATATGTTTCAATAACTTTTAACAAATTAGTGCATTCCTTAGCCTCAAAATCCTACCAAAATGAGAATTACCCGAGGCATAAGTATTACCTTCATATCAAATATGGCAAGCCATCTTAGTTTTAAGTAAGCACTTCAATCCTTTTTAACTTTGAAAAACAATTTCAATTTTTTTTACTATTGTTTATGTGTTATTTTCCAAACATGCTGTACGTAGTTTCACAAAAAGTTTTTTATCCAAGATCATCGAAAACAAAATAAAATGAAAATAAGAAAATGCATACATCAAACGGATTCTGCACTCTTTAGTGAGAATTTCCTCCTTCAATGATCCCCTTATAATTCTACAATTACAAAACAAAAAATAACAATATTTTAAATATAAGCTGATATCAATTGTTTTGGTGTAAACATTAATATTGTTCAGTAAACTGGATATGGTCACTTGTATGTGTGTGTGTCTGTGTGATATATATCACTCATTAGACAATGTTTCTAAATTGAAGAGGAGTTAAACAAGTTAAAAGCACCATTTCAACCATATCAAGTTCAATTTTGCATCAAGCATATAATTTTTTGTAGGAATGAAGGTCACCTATATCCGGCTCGATTAATTGCATCTTGGAGTGCATCAGCCTGAACGAAATCTCGAGCAGCCTTAGCACGCATTCGTGCACTCGCCATGTGGTGCATTTGTACCGGTACTGGAAATAATGCCCGACATTTAGACAAATCTATATGGACAGTCATGCCGTCTCCATCACCAATGAGCTTTGGATTCACCTGTGTGAGCATTTACTTATAAGTGCTTACGACATGCTGCTTCCGTTGACTTTTTATTGGTTAGTATGGGTGATTCTAATTTATCCTTTGAGATTATATTTTTTACTTTATTGGAATGTACAGTAGTTTCCATTTTTGTTTGGCTGAAATTGGGGTATTTAAATTTATTATCATATGATTTCAAATCAGAGAGCTTAGTACAAATTTGTACATCACAAAAACAAGGAAATTGGAAATTAAAAAAATAAAGAAGTGATTGAATCGATACCGGCAAAGTATGTATAATTGGATTGATTTGTAATGTTGCGAAGGGAGTCCTCTGCGGTGGATGTTGAACCGGTACAACTTGCCAGAGTACATTCGGTGCAAACGGCCAGATCAGTTGTGCCATGAGAGAGAAATTAATGATGATGTTGAAGAGAAACTGCTATAATTTTATGAGAGAGCAATTATGACAATGTTGAGAGAGAGGAGCTGCTCCCATTGGGAGTTGTAATTTATATATGATGCGTTAATTAAGGAAAGATTACCCATAATTTTTTTTGGAAAGTCGGTTAAATTTTAAAAATAAAAATAGTTTATTTTGGGAAGGCGCTCCGCACAACTATAGTTAATTAATTCCAAAATTAGAATGTTTGTTTTTATTATAATGAATAAGTTATACTAGGAAAAAACAAAAAAGGAAACAAAAATGAATAAAAATTACAATAAAAAAAGGGGTTGACATGACGACTCTGGCCCAATTGAAGGTGACCCCAGCGCAAAGGAGATAAAAAATGTTGATGTTAAAAAGTTAAAAAAAAAAAAAAACTGCGCATCAAGCTGACCATGTAAAAAGTTAAAAAGTACCATCTAAATAGTAAAGTACCATCCTCAAAACTAAAAATTAACCCAAGTTAAGCTATATTGGGTCAAACAATTACAATAATTTAGGGATGGCGAAGATTAATTAATAACACAACAATCATTTGGATATGCAATTTCGATTAATCTTCATTCTTCATGGTGTTTGATATGGAGCAGTCTATGAGTATTACATTCATATCAAATATGGGTAGCTTAGACCATCTTATTTTAAAGTAAGCACTTCAATCCTTTTTAACGTTGAAAAAAATCTCAAAATATTTACTATTTGCCAATCATGCGGTACGTGGTTTCTGAAAAGGGTTTGAACCTGTGTATTAACTAAATTGAACTAAGTCAGCGGTTAAAAAATAAATTGGATCCAAGAGCATCGAAAACAATATAAAATGAAAATGAGTAAATCCATACTTCAAACCGACTCTGTACACTTTTGTGAGAATTTCCTCCTTCAATGACGAGGCAGATGGGGGGCGATGACAAGGGTGCAAATTTTTGGAGATACAAGGGCAGAGCCGAGTATATTGGCAGAAAGGGCATATCAGGAAGGTCAAATATTGTTAAAATTTGGTTGATAGGCGATCTGTACTTTAGTTTTACTATTTCTCTTTTCTTTCCTTATTTATCATAATTAGCTGTGGTGTGTACTGAGTAGAGTTTTTGAGGCGTGGTCTGTTGTGTGATAAGGCACTGGTGCAGAAGGGGCTACAAGTGCTGGGTGATAAACAGACGTAGGAGAGGCAGGCATTAGGCACTGAGTGTTAATTTTCATTCACTGTATGAGACCTTTCGTTTAATTTAATCAAGCTTGGTAGCCACTACCAAGTCATTTTTCAAAAAGAGAATTAATCAAGCTTGGTAGCCACTACCAAGTCATTTTTCAAAAAGAGAGAGACAGAGAGAGAGTTGTCGAGCAACCTTGGCAGCCGCTGCCAAGTTTTAAAAAAAAAAAAGAGTTGTCGAGCATGGGTTTTTACCAATAATTGTTGAGCACGGGTCTTGATTGAATAAGATTATTTTACTATTTTTCTTATAGAGTGATTGAATTCAGACAAAATCACTAAATTATAATGGGAGAAGCAAAGAGGATGGGCAGATAAATACTTGTCGTGTTAGATGAGAGGATGATGGAGCACTCTAAGCCTTCGCAATGGAGACAAAATGATAGAGGAGATGATGAAGTAGAGGAAAGTTGTACGATGTACGAAGCGGAAGGAACTTCTACATTAAAGATTTTTTTATTAGTTTTTTTATTCTTTTATTAATTGGGTTAGAAAAGGAAAGGTGAAAAGATAAAATCATGTCCGCATATTTTATTAATTATGTCTTCTTCCATTTCTAATTATTCATAAAGCAGAGAGAAAGGGTAAAACGGTAATATAAGGAGCTTAGCGCAAAAAATTTCAAATTGTACGTGTAGAATAGCACTCCCCTTTTAAGAGTGATGATTTATAGGCTGCGGTAATTTAGGAAAGTTTCCTCATAAATTTTTTTTGGAAAGACGGTTTAATTTTAAAAATAAAGATTAGTTAAGTTTACCAAGCTCCTCACAACTTCGGTTAATTAATTCCATATTTAAAATATGTATTTTTATTATAAGGAATAAGTTATTCTAGAAAGAACAAAAAAAAGGAAACAAAAATAAAATAAAAAGTTAAATAAAAAGAGAAAAAGTTTCCATACTCATGACTTTGTTCCCACTTTTTACCCACCATTTATCTTATCCACTTTTTAACAAATTTTAAGACTTTAGTAGTTAAAAACTCTTTCAATCTCTACCTAATTAATTCTTTCCGATCTCTTCCAGTTTTCTTTCTCTCTCCTTCAATTTCTCATCTCTAAAAAAAAGCTGAAAATGCTGGAAAAGAAAAAAAAATGAAAATCGAATGGCTATTCCACCTTCTTTGACTCCGATCAACCACCCCACGGCGAGAACCTCTGCCACCAAGCCCTCCTCTCTTCTCCCCACTAGACTTGTCGAGAGAAATTCGGGAGAGGAGATTGATCAGGTGATGGGCAAGTGCTGAAGAGGCGACAAGATAACAAAGAGAGGAGATTTCTTCCCTCCGATGGCCTCTCCTCTAGCAGCCTCCAACTGGCTCTTCTTCATGTTGATCTGAACGATGACAGAGTGCTCTCCCATGCGGAGAGAGATGAGAGAGGCGATCTAGATGATATAAGAGATAGAAGCGATCTGTAGTATTAATCTTGTTGTTTTATAGTATTCACCCTGTTTTTTTACAGTATACATCTTGTGATTTTACAGCATTAATCTTGACGCAATCTGGAGGACAGATGAAAAAGACGCTATTATAGTATTCATTCTGTGATTCTACAGTATTCACCTTGTAGTTTTACAGTATACATAACGTGGTTTTACAATATTCGTCGGAGCTTAACACTTCCCTCTCATCCGCAACACCACTCCGACGCTATTATGGCACCCGATCAAATCAGGTCCATTGTTTTTTCTAGTTTTTTTTTTCCTTCTATTTAGATCTATTTAGATTGTTCTTTTACAAATATTTGTTTTCTTCTATTTAGATTGTTCTTTTACATGCTATATGACTTAAATTGAGGATCGTCTCTATTGTGATCTTAATTTACTATTATTTTAGATTTATACAATATGGTAAAAAAAGCCTAAATCATAGATTATTTTATTTATTTCTAATCCATTTTTTGCCATCTTTCATAAATAATAAGACATAGTAAAACATTTCAAAATTCGTAAAAATTAGTACTCTATAATTTTATTATATAACTAATTTATTAAGCTATTTAATCGAAATTTGAAGTTTATACGATAGATTTTTGAGACCATAGCACGAAATGTCTTATGCTATCTATAGCACCTAAGCCTTACTCTCTCTCTCTCTCTCTCTCTCTCTCTCTATATATATATATATATATATATATATATTTATATATATAAAGGGTAAAATGAAATTATAAAAGTAAATGTGATCTTATGAATTTTAGAAGGGAAAATACTTAAATCAAGGTTTTATATATTTATAGCATATGTAAAAGACTTAATTGGCTATTTGTGAGGGCAAACGCTTTATATATCGACATCTGATGCACACATAATACTTGTGTTTGTCACATGTACATAAATGAATTAATAGTCCTCATAGAATTGTTAATTTGATGACTGAATATTTCTTAAGGGGCTACATATTTTTTTTAAAAATTAAATGAATTTGAACAAAAAAATGCTATAAAGTGAGTAAATTAGTGAGCTTTTGAAATTTGATGGGTAAATATGATATTATAAATTTTAGAAGGGAAAATATGTAATTCAATGCTTGTGAGTGGTATACCTGAAATTTTCCCTTTAGAGCACTGTAAAGATACGACAAATTAATTTTGTGAAGTTATCCATTTCAATTGTATCTCAAATTCTATAATTAGTTCTCACTTTGTACATCTGTCAATTGGTTGTCTTTGTAAAAAAAATCATAATAGAATGACAACTAACTATAAACCTACTGCAAATAGAAGGCTCTCCATTTGACATACTTATTACAGAACATTCTTATTCGCCCAATTTTAACTCTAGTGTATATTATTATTATTGCACTTCCACAACATAGTGTTTTATTTTTAGACTGGCCATTTTTAACTATAAATTCATTTTCCCAACACAATATTTCTTTAATTATGCATATATACTTCATAATTACTCTAACTAAATATGAACATGAATAAAGTACATGCGCTAAGTTTATCATTTGTAACATTTCCTGTTATATAGTTCTTATCGACAAAACTGTGCATAAATATTGTGAATTGGGGTTTTTCATCAATTCGTGATTATTATGTATATTATACATAGTCATTGGTACCAACCTTAATTATTCGATTAATCTTCATTCTACATGGTGTTTCATATGGAACCGTCTATGAGTAGTCCTTATACAGTTTTTAGTTTTTTGCGCCTCTTCGAGTATGACCCTTTCTTTAATTCTCAACATGTCCATGCCTAATAAAATGACACTAACTCTTTGATCTCTTCTTCTCCCTCTTTATACAAGTCTCTCGTCCTCAACTTCTCTTTCTCTCTTAGGGTTACGTAGCTGCTATCTCACCTCTTTTTTATTCTCTCAAAAACACACTCGCCTTTTTATCGCTATGGAGATTGCTACAATCTCAAGCTATAGAAAGTGTGACTTCATCAACAATTTGTCTGATCAAGTACTTCTCATCATCTTAGGGTTGCTCATCACCAAGAAGGCGTTATTATGTGTTGCGTGTGATTGTGTTGTTGTAAATGAACTATGTCAGAATAGTATTTTCTAGCCTTGGACACAGATTTATTGAGAATTTTGAGCAGACGATAATAATCTGCCGTGTATGCTTTTTCATTTTGGTAGTAGTGGTATTTATTGATCATTTCATTGATAGTGGTAAAAATATTCAAATACATTGGAAGTGGTAAAACTAATCAAATACGCATCCATATTATAACCTCAAAAAACTAAAAAGGCACATGAGAAAGTAAATGAACCTAGAATACATTAAATTTAAAACACAACTTCTTGTGAAAGATTGCTAATTGTAAAACCACTGTTAATGAACACTTATCATAGCTCAGGCGTTGAGTTGTGCTGCCATTTCAGTCTCTTAATTGAAGAAGACATCATTGATGTCGCTTCCAATCTCCATTGATGTCCCTTCCAGTCTCTTAATTGTATGCCGCCTGCGCCCAATTTCCCAACTTGTGCGGGTCAGGCAGGGCCTCTCTCATCACATGACATATCGTTACTAATATTCTAAACCTTCATTGTTGTTTTCTAACACACCTTGTTTATTGATCACCTCGATTACCACCTTGCAATCCGAGTATATTGTGACATTTATTACCCACGTTGCCTGCTCCATTCATCCATGTATTCCAGTGATTTCATAATGCCATCGCTTCATCAAGTAGGGGTTAACGTTCTAATATAACAATCACCTTGTATTGCATGCGTCTCAATTTTTTTTTTTATTTTGATAGTAGTAGGGCACGCCAACACGTACCCTCCTATTTGTGTCCAATGAAGCATGAAGCAGGACCGTAAATGTTCCTTCAATAAATTTAAAGCAGCACTGGACCAATTTTGTTGGTGGTGAATTCAACCTCCGCATGAGTTACCTCCGATTCAAGTTGGGTCTAGTTTTATTTGGTGAAAATATATCTTCATCTCTAGCCTTCCAGTGTATACACCACAGGAGGTTGCAAAAAAAGAAAGTTGAGCTCGTGTGGTAGGGTGTTTCTTATGGATAGTAGCCCTTCATTATTCAGGATGGTTTGATTTCATTCAATGAACACCAAACAAGCAATGCACAAGTTTTGTAGATCGGTTTATCTCTTATAGCTCATTTTTCGACAATTTTTCTCTTCCTTTCCTCTGCCTTGAAATCCCATGGACTTTGTGGGTTTGGATTGGCCCAAAGTCGTTTCCTACAAATTTGAGCCTCAAATTGCCACTGAAAGAAAAAAATACATATTGTCAAAAACTTCAAAAATAGTTAGTTTCAAAGATCCTTTTAAATTAATGTAAAAATAACAAGAAATAATAAGAGGTGTTCTGAAACTAACCCGTGCAAGCTATGGACGCTTGTCGAAGTAATGGTAGTGCCATACATGGCCCTCTTTTAATAACAATTCCTGTGCCATAAATTAAAATATTTCAAAATACTATACATTTTATATTTTTTAAAACTACTCCAAATTGAATCTAATTAATTACCTGAACAAAGTGATTGCCGACATACACATCCGCCAAGAGATGGCCATAAGGATCGTTCACATACACTACAAATTTGAGGGATTTTGCCCCAATCAGATCTATTAGAGCATCCATGGCTTCCTGCCCATAAGCCATGCCCATCTCCGGAGCATCAACACGCCTATACAAATTCGCAACTTTTATTTACATGTTGTCTCAAAACTTAATGAACTTAATGACCCCTACAAAAACCTTGTATAGACTGGTAATCAACTGAAACACCATCTTCTATCATGAATATTATGCTATGAGAAATTTTTTGTAATCTAGAGTACAGGAATACTATGTTCATAGCATGAATATTATGTAGCTAATGACAATATTGTGATTACTATACCTATTATTTTAATGTTGTTCTAAATATATCTGTTTAATGTCGTTGTAATTTTTTTAATTCATTTACTAGTATTTTAATTCTAATATGTTTCAATAACTTTTGACAAATTAGTTGATTCCTTAGCCTCAAAATCCTATCAAAATGAGAATTACTCGAGGCATAAGTATTACCTTCATATCAAATATGGCAAACCATCTTAGTTTTATGTAAGCATTTCTATCCTTTGTAACTTCCAAAACAATTTCGATTTTTTTACTATTGTTTATGTGTGATTTTCCAAACATGCTGTACGTAGTTTCACAAAAAGTTTTGGATCCAAGAGCATCGAAAACAAAATTATAAAATGAAAATGAGAAAATGCATACTTCAAGCGGACTCTGTACTCTTTTGCTAGAATTTCCTCCTTCAATGACGAGACAGATGAGGGGCGATAAAAAGGGTGCACTCGATCGGTTTTGCAAAGTCTAGCACAAAGCAGTAGTTCAGCTATTGTATGACCAGAGTGGTGTGTATGAGAGGAATAATTAATGAAAATGTTGACAGAGAGAGGCTACGGTTATTTTGGGAGTGAAGATTTATAGACTGCGTTAATTTAGGAAAGTTTCCTCATAATTTTTTTTGGAAAGGCGGTTTAATTTTAAAAATAAAGATTAGTTAATTTTATCAAGCTCCTCAGAACTTCGGTTAGTTAATTCCATATTTAAAATCTGTATTTTTATTATAAGGAATAAGTTATTCTAGAAAAAACAAAAAAGGAAATAAAAATAAAATAAAAATTTAAATAAAAAGAGAAAAAGTTTCCTTACTCACGACTTTGTCCCCACTTTTTACCCACCATTTATCTTATCCACTTTTTAACAAATATTAAGACTTCAGTAGTTAAAAACTCTATCAAAATCTACCTAATTAATTCTTTTCGATCTCTCCCAGTTTTCTTTCTCTCTCCTTCAATTTCTCATCTATAAAAAAAAGCTGAAAATGCTGGAAAAGGGAAAAAAATGAAAATTGAATGGCTATGCTATCTTCTTTGGCTCCGATCAACCTCCCCATCGCGAGATCCTCTGCTACCAAGCCCTCCTCTCTTCTCCCCACTAGAAGAGCTTGAACGATAAAGCTAGACTTGTTGAGAGAAACTCCGGTGTGGAGATTGATCAGGCAATGGGAAAATGCAGAAGAGGTGACAAAAAAAAGAAGAGCGGAGATTCCCTCTGATGGCCTCTCCCCTAGCAGCCTCCAACTGGCTCTTCTTCGTGTTCATCTGAATGACGACAGAGTGCACTCCCATATGGAGAGAGATGGGAGAGGCAATCTGGATGAGATATGAGAGATAGGCGATCTAGAGTATTTATCTTGTTGTCTTACATTATTCACCATGTTTTTTTACAGTATACATCTTGTTATTTTACAGCATTCATCTTGTGGCAATCTGGAGGACAGATGAAAGAGAAGCTATTAGTATTCATTTTGTGAATCTACAGTATTCACCTTGTAGTTTTATAGTATACCTAACGTGGTATTACAATATTTTTCGGAGCTTAACACTTCTCTCTCATCCGCACCACCTCTCCAATGCTATTATGGCACCTGATCAGATCTAGTCTATTGTTTCTTCTAGTTTTTTCCTTATATTTAGATCTATTTAGATCGTTCTTTTGCATCTATTTATTTCCTTCAATTTAGATCTATTTAGATTGTTCTTTTACATGTTATATGACTTAAATTGAGGATCGTATCTATTGTGATCTTAATTTACTATTATTTAAGATTTATAAAAGATGGCAAAAAAAGCCTAAAACATTAACAATTTCTTTTATTTCTAAGCCAGTTTTGTCATCTTTCATAAATAATGAAAATAGTTAAAAATTTCAAAATTAGTAAAAATGAGTACTCTAAAATTTCATTATATAACTAATTTACTAAGTTATTTGATCGAAATTTGAAGGTTATTTGATTGGTTTTTTAGACCGTAGCACGGAATACCTTATGCAATCAATAGCACCTAATCCTTACTCTCTCTTTCTCTCTCTCTCTCTCTCTATATATATATATAAAGGGTAAAATAAAATTATAAAATTAAATATGATCTTATAAATTTTATAAGGAAAAATACGTAATTCAACGAAAAGATTTAATTGGCTATTTGTGAGGGCAAACACTTTATATATCTACATCTGACATGCACTTAATACTTGTGTTTGTCACATGTACATAAATAAATTAATAGTCCTCATAGACATGCTAATTTGATAACTGAATATTTATTAAGGGGCTGCATATTTTTTAAAAATTTAAAATGAGTTTGGACAAAATAAAGGCTATAAAGTGACTAAATTAGTGAGCTTTTGAAATTTGATGGGGAAATATGATATTATAAATTTTAGAAGAGAAAATATGTAATTCGATGCTTGTGAGTGGTATACATGAAATTTCTCCTTTAGAGCACTGTAAAGATACGACAAATTAATTTTGTGAAGTTATCCATATCAATTGTATCTCAAATTCTATAATTAGTTATCACTTTATACATCTGTCACCTAGTTGTTTTTTGAAAGAAAAAATCATATTAGAAAGACAACTAACTATAAACCTACTGCAAATAGACGGATTTTTTTTTATTTACCACTCAGAAAAATCGGAATTAATTAAAAACCACTCAGTCTGAGATTCTGTCACAAATACCACCCCCGCACAAGCCTTGTGCGCACCCGAAAACACGGAAACGCAAAAGGGTTGTGTGCACCCGAAATTTTTTTTTTTTTTTTTTGAAATATTGGTAGAAGCTACCAAAGTACCACTCGACAAAACTGGAAACGCACAGTGGTTGTGCGCACCCGACCGGATCTGCACAATGGTTGTGCGAACCCGTTTGAAACCGCAATTTCTCCGTTGACCGTCGGGTGCACGAATTCTTTGTGCGGATCCGTGTTCTGGTGTGCACAAGGGTGGTGCGAGGGTGGTATTTGTGATAGAAATTCAAACCGGGTGGTTTTTAATTAATTTCGATTTTTTCGGATGGTAAAAAAAAAAAAATCCGGCAAATAGAAGGCGCCCCATTTGACATACTTATTACTGAACATTCTTATTCGTCCAATTTTAAATCTAGTGTATATTATTATTGCACTTTCACAAAATAGTGTTTTATTTTTAGACTTACCATTTTTAACAATAAATTCGTTTTGACAACACATTATTTCTTTAATTATGTATATATACCTCATAATTACTCTAACTGAATATGATCATGAATAAAATACATGCGCTAATTTTATCATTTGTGATATTTTGTCTGTTACATAGGTCTTATCGACAAAACTGTGCATAAATATTGTGAATTGGGGTTTTTTATCAATTCGTGATTATTTTGTATATTATACATAGTCGTTGGTACCAACCTTATTCGATTAATCTTCATTCTACATGGTGTTCGATATGGAACCATCTATGAGTACTTCTTTAGAGTTTTTAGTTTTTTGCGTCTCTTCGAGTATGACCCTTTCTTTAATTCTCAACATGTCCATGCCTAATAAAATTACACTAACTCTTTGGTCTCTTCTTCTCCCTATTTATACTAATCTCTCGTCCTCCTTAACTTCTCTTTCTCTCTTAGGGTTATGTAGCCGCTATCTCACCTCTTTTTTCTTCTCTCAAAAACACACTTGCCTTTTTTTTTATGGTTGTCGGCAATTGCCGGCAACAGATATATTGATAAAAAAAGTTTAATTACAAACCAAAAGTAATGGTAAATTTAGCCCACCTCTAGAGCTATACAATGAGGCGAACATCCCCTAGTTACAATATATCAGAATAAGAAAAAATTAACTTGTGGAAATCTCTAACAGTTGATTCTCCATGACTCAATTTCTAAGGCCATGGCATTAATGAGAAGAGGAATCGTCCTCTCCTTATTAGAAAATAGTCTCCTGTTTCTTTCTCTCCATAATGCCCATGTTCCAGCCACCCAGATAATACTCCACAACGATCTCCTCTGCGGTGACAATATATTGGCCGTGTCGAGCCAAACCCTTCTGATATGTGTTACTCCTTTGCTGGAAATATTATAGGGTGCCAACATTCCTTGCCAGAACCTGCCCGAGTAACTACAATCCCACATGATATGATCCCTTGTTTCTATCAAATCAGCCTGACAAAGGTGGCAACCTGTTTGGATGGCACAACCTCTCATCAGGAGCGTCTGCTGTGTCAGAATTTTCTCATCAAGCATTAACCATACGAATATTCATACCTTGAGAGGCACCTTGATTTTCCACAGGGCATGCTGAATATGGGATGTGATGCCTCCATTATGCATCATCTTATAAACCGAGGCACAAGAGAACATGCCCGACGCGGTCCATCTCCATTTATTTTGGCCAGCAGACTGTTCGACTATGCATATGTAGAAGCAACCTAGAGCGACCAGATCTTTGAGAAAGAATGATGTCCCAGCCATGGTTAAATTAACTTGAGCCACCCCACCAATTGCATATAGAGAGCCGACCGTTTTCGCCCAGAGGCCTTCTGATACGTTTTCCAATGCCTACATCCACTTTGTCAGTAGTGCATCATTTTGACGTGCCAAATCAATAATTCCTAGGCCACCATTTGATTTCATTGTGCATACCCTCTCTCAATTGACTAAGCAGTTGATTGCCTTACATGTGTCGTTTCCTTTCCACAGGAAACTTCTCCGCATTTTGTCGATATGCTTGATTACCCCCACCGGTAGCTTGATGGCCTTACACTCGCCTTTTTATCGCTATGGAGATTGCTACTTCTCATAAACTTAGGGTT
The DNA here is from genome assembly GCA_964058895.1 of Carex divulsa. NCBI lineage: Eukaryota > Viridiplantae > Streptophyta > Magnoliopsida > Poales > Cyperaceae > Carex > Carex divulsa. The sequence goes on from CAXKVK010000053.1 coordinate 12,552, forward strand.
GCTCATCACCAAGGAGGCGTTATTATATGTTGCGTGTGATTATGTTGTTGTAAATGAACTATGTCAGAATAGTATTTTCTAGCTTTGGACACAGATTTATTGAGAATTTTAGCAGACGACAATAATCTGCTGTGTATGCTTTTCATTTTTGTAGTAGTTGTATTTATTGATCATTTCATTGAAAGTGGTAAAAATATTCAATTACATTGAAAGTGGTAAAATTAATCAAATACGCATCCATATTATAAACTCAAAAAACTAAAAGGGTACATGAGAAAGTAAATGAACCTAAAATACATTAAATTTAAAACATAACTTTCTTGTGAAAGCTTTCTAATTGTAAAACCACTGTTAATGAAATTTATCATAGCTCAGGTGTTGAGTTGTGCGGCCATTCCAGTCTCTTAATTGTATGCCGCCTGTGCCCAATTTCCCAACTTGTGCGGGTCATGCAGGGCCTCTCTCGTCACATGACATATCGTTGCTAATATTCTAAACCTTCATTGTTGTTTTCTAACACACCTTGCCACGACTCATTTCCCTCCAAGATGTTAGGTTTTGTAGACCTTGTTGGTTGATCACCTCTATTTGAACCTTGCAATCCGAGTATATTGTGACATTTACTACCCACGTTGCCTCACTCCATTCATCCATGTATTCCAGTGATTTCATAATGCCATTGCTTCATCAAGTAGGGGTTCTACTGAAACAATCACCTTGTATTGCATGCTTACCAACTTTTTTTTATTTTGATAGTAGTAGGGCATGCCAATACGTACCCTCCATTGCTCTTTCTTTGTCTGTATGAAGTTGGGTCTAGTCTTCTTTGGAGAAAATATATCTTCATCTATGGCCTTCCAGTGTATACACCATTCCAGTGTATACACCACAAGAGGTTGCAAAAAAATAATGATGAGCTCGGTTTATCGCTTATAGCTCATATTTTGAGAATTTTTTTCTTCCTTTCCTCTGCCTTGAAATCCCATGGACTTTGTGGGTTTGGATTGGCCCATAGTCCTTTCCTACAAACTTGAGCCTCCAATTGCCACTGAAAGAAAAAAAATACATAATGTCAAGGAAAACTTCAAAAATAGTTAGTTTGAATGATCCTTTTAAATTAATGTAAAAATAACAAGAAATAATAAGAGATGTGTTCTTAAACTAACCCGTGCAAGTTCTGGACGCTTGTCGAAGTAATGGTAGTGCCATACATGACCCTCTTTTAATAACAATTCCTATGCCATAAATTAAAATATTTCAAAATACTATACATTTTATATTTTTTAAAACTACTTCAAATCGAATCTAATTAATTACCTGAACAAAGTGATTGCCAACATATACATCAGCCAAGAGACAGCCTTAAGGATCGTTGTCATACACTACCAATTTGAGGGATTCCCCCCCATCAGATCTATTAGAGCATTCTTGGCTTCCTGCCCATAAGCCATGCCCATCTCCGGAGCATCAACACCCCTATACAAATTCGCAACTTTCATTTACATCTTGTCTCAAAAATTAATGGACTTAATGACCACTACAAAAACCTTGTATAGACTGGTAATCAACTGACACACCATCTTCTGTCATGAATGTTATGCTATGAAAATTAATGAACTTAATGACCACTACAAAAACCTTGTATAGACTGGTAATCAACTTTTTTTAATTCAATAGCTTTTAACAAATTAGTGTATTCCTTAGCCTCAATATCCTATCAAAATGAGAATTACTCGAGGCATAAGTATTACCTTCATATCAAATATGGCAAGCCATCTTAGTTTTAAGTAAGCACTTCAATCCCTTCTAACTTTGAAAACAATTTCAATTTATTTTACTATTGTTTATGTGTTATTTGCCAAACATTCTGTACGTAGTTTCACAAAAAGTTTTGGATCCAAGATCATCGAAACCAAAATAAAATGAAAATAAGAAAATTCATACTTCAAACGGATTCTGTACTCTTTAGTGAGAATTTCCTCCTTCAATGATCCCCTTATTATTCTACAATTACAAAACAAAAAAATAACAATAGTTTAAATATAAGCTGATATCAATTGTTTTGGTGTAAACATTAATATTGTTCAGTAAACTGGATATGGTCACTTGTAAGTGTGTGTGTGTGTGTGTGTGTGTATCAATTGTTAGACAATGTTATGCAAGAGTACTTCAATTTTGCATCAAGCATATAATTTCTTGTAGGAATGAATGTCATCTATATCTGGCTCGATTAATTGCATCTTGGAGTGCATCGGCTTGAACAAAATCTTGAGCAGCCTTCGCACACATTCTTGCACTCGCCATATGGTGTATTTGTACCGGTACTGGAAATAATGATCGACTTTTGGACAATGAGCTTTGGATAGTCATGCCGTCTCCATCACCAATGAGCTTTGGATTCACCTGTGTGAGCATTTACTTATAAGTTCTTACGACATGCTGCTTCCGTTGACTTTTTATTGGTTAGTATGGGTGATTCTAATTTATCCTTTGAGATTATATTTTTTACTTTATTGGAATGTACAGTAGTTTCCATTTTTGTTTGGCTGAAATTGGGGTATTTAAATTTATTATCATATGATTTCAAATCAGAGAGCTTAGTACAAATTTGTACATCACAAAAACAAGGAAATTGGAAATTAAAAAAATAAAGAAGTGATTGAATCGATACCGGCAAAGTATGTATAATTGGATTGCTTTGTAATGTTGCGAAGGGAGTCCTCTGCGGTGGATGTTGAACCGGTACAACTTGCCAGAGTACATTCGGTGCAAACGGCCAGATCAGTTGTGCCATGAGAGAGAAATTAATGATGATGTTGAAGAGAAACTGCTACAATTTTATGAGAGAGCAAATATGAGAATGTTGAGAGAAAGGGGCTGCTCCCATTGGGAGAATTGTGATTTATATGGTGCGTTAATTAAGGAAAGTTACTCATATTTTTTTTTGGAAAGGCGGTTCAATTTTAAAAATAACAATAGTTAATTTTGGGAATGCGCTCCTCACACCTATAGTTAATTAATTCCAAAAATAAAATGTTTATTTTTATTATAAGGAATAAGTTATATATACTAGGAAAAAACAAAAAAGGAAACAAAAATGAATAAAAATTACAATAAAAAAAGGGGTTGAAATGACGACTCTGGCCCAATTGAAGATGACCCATGCGCATCAAGCTGACCATGTAAAAAGTTAAAAAGTACCATTTAAATAGTGAAGCTATATTGGGTCAAACAATTACAATAATTTAGGGATGACGAAGATTAATTAATAACACAACAATCATTTGGATATGCAATTTCAGAGTGAATTAAATAAAAAAAAACATGTACATATTACCACCAATTCTGAAAATGACAAAATAGTCGAACTCCTTTTTGTAACCGTCTTTCTCTAAATAGACTTTAGAAGTAGGGATAATTTAACGTACCACTGCAAAACATTAAATTACTTATTTCTCATTCTAAAATTCATAATATCATGTTTATATTTATAGTTTCATCTTACTATTTATCCGTGCGCGGGCGCGCGCGCACGCGCACACAGACACAGATGGGCTAACTTGCTTTGGGAAGTAAAGAGGGTTCTTTACTTCCCGCTCGCATCTTGATAACCCTAAATTATATACACTTTTAACACAGATTTCACCCTGATTTTATAACCAATTCTCATGCATTTTAGTTCAATTTAATCAGATTTATACCAAAGAACCAAGTTACTGCTTCTAGTCTATTTTGGTTTCAGATTTGGAGCTTTTCAACTTCTCATACGATCTCTGGGGCACTAGTTGCGGCCGTACAACTATCCTTGAAGTCCCAAGATTTATCAAGCGAAAGAAGTCACGAGTCAGTGCAAAAATACGGCCTAACATGCGGCCTCCCTTGGCTGCACAACCCCTTAAATGACCTTAAAATGATTGGTGCGGCCCCCTTATAACGCACACCTGGCCGCACAACAAAAACTGGAGAAAACAACCAAGTCAGTGCAATATTGCGGCCGTACATGCGGCCTCCCCTGGCCAGACAAACTAGCAAAGAGAGCAACAGCCGAGTCAGTGGGAAAATGCAACCCAAGGTGCGGCCTCCCTAGGCCGCACAAAATAATTCCTCAGCGCTGCAACTTTGTGTCTCCACCCCTGGCCGCACAACTAGCCGCACCAATGCCCAGAAATGGTAAGAATCCAATTTTAAGATGCAATCTTCGCCAGATTCTCTTCCAGATCTTGCCCATTTGTTTCCCAAGTCACGAATTTGATTATAAAAGAGGCAAGGGACACCAGGAGAGGCATCTCACCACAGCTCACAATTCATCTTTCATTCTAAACCTAATTTCTCCATTAATCTCTGAGGTGTTCAAAGACGAAGAAAGGGGATCAGACGACTGTTCAAGGACTCTCAGCAAGAGAGAACGGAAGCATAGCTTGGGAATTAGTGTATTATATTTCCCTGTTATTTTCTTAGTTTATTTGCTAAGTTAGTTGAACTGTTAATCATGAATGCTTTTGTTGTTGCAAATATGAGCGGCTAATCCCTCTTCTAGGGGCTTAGGTCGCGAATCATGAACTTGTGTTAATTTAATTGTTTGAAATATTTTCTTGTATGATGATTGCTTTGAATTGATGTTTAGTTCTTATTTTATAAATTTGTGAGTTATGCATTACTTGTGTTTTTGAAACCACACCTTGCGGAGGTAGTGACAGTCCTCTTGTCTTCAAGGATGTTTAAGTGATTGATAAAACCGAGTCTTGTACACAAATTACCTTAGAGATAATAGATTAGATGGCCCAAGTCGAGTCTACCCTTGATCATGAGAACTAAAGGTTGGACATGGAAAGTTGTGGGAAAGCAATTTACGAGTACTTCGCAATCGGATACTTAGAGTATATTTAGTGATCGATATGAATTAGTAGAGTATTTAGCCTTCAATTAAATAACCCTATTAGGTAGTGACAGCCCTAAGACGAGGTACATTAATAGGATAGGCTTGAAACACGAAAAGTATTGATTCTAGATAGAAATAGGCCAACTTAGTTGGAACTCCCATCAAAACAAAGCATGAATCAAGAAAATAGACCAAGCGTTGAGTTAACCAAGGGATTGTAGACCAAACACCCCTAGACTTTGTTAATTTGATCACAACCCTATTTTCTTATTTGAATTTTAATTAGTTCTTGTTACAAACAAACTCTTCTCGGGTATTGAACCCAACAACAGTTAGTTTAGCAACAAAACCCCTCAAATTTACTTATTTGCATTTAATTTGAGATTAATTAATTTAGTGAAAATTATAACTTCCTTAGTCTTTGGATCGATACCCATAATTACTACAAGGATAGATTGTGCGCTTGCAATTCAATCTACTTTGCATATTTAGGGTTTTATAAATTTAAAGCAAAAATTGTACGAAATAGACCAAATAATTCTATACCCAAAATACACATCACATCTTCATTTTCAAAGTTCAAATAGCCGATCCGAACCATTAGATGTGATCTCCATATTGAAATGTGCTTGGAGACCAAATTTTATATTTTTTAGAATTTTTTTACTATTTATTAAGCCACTTTGAAAATCGCTGATCCAACGGTTTCACTGTTTGAACAGTGAAACCGTTGGATTAGCGATTTTCAAAGTGGCTTAATAAATAGTAAAAAAATTCTAAAAAATATAAAATTTGGTCTCCAAGCACATTTCAATATGGAGAACATGTTGAGCGATTGATCTAAATTCTGATTGAATCTGAACCATTCAATCAAAATATTATCTTATTTTGATTAAATACATCTTTATAAGGTGTAGAAGTCTAAATTTAGTTAAAAATATACCCGCCACACGTATTGTCGCATATATTTCCGTTCTACAAAGTCGAATTTGAATCTCAGATATGGAAATTTTTTCGCTACTCTCCAGTGAATTAATTTTTTTGTTGCCCGCCCTCCCCGACCTTCTTTCCAATGAAAAAAAACCCTAATAGCCACTAATTGCTGTTTTTTTCTCTACCCTGGCACCCTCTCTCCGTTGTTCTCCAATCAGACCTCCACACTGGTGTCTCGCTTCTACCCTAGATCGTGGCATCATGCGCCGTAGTTCTCTGATCAAAGAGCGTTGCCTCTACTCTCAAGAGGAGCCTCACCTCAAATCTTTACGACGATGGTTATTCGTATCTGATTCATAACATATCTTTTCTTTTTCAGATCTAGGGTTTCGTTTTTCATTGTAATTTTTTCTGAATTTGGCTTTTTGAATGATATATGAAAAAGATGTATGTATGTTAGAACGAGTTCAGTTTGGTTGGATTATTTTTTATATAATTATTTTAGGTCCTGGAGTTGTTCTAGATGTCAGATTGGTTAGATCTTTAAGGTTTTAGTCTTTGGTTAATTTTTTAATTATTTCTGTCTTGGTTAGGCGGCTATTGATTTCGATTTTGACCAGGTTATAGGTAATGGTTAGTAGTGTTTCAGGCTACGTCAGACTCGGGTGGTGTTGGGCTGCTTGAGAATAGGTAGTGCATTGATTTTATCTCTTGGTGATCATCTTTGGACTAGGGCTGGTTTATTTCAATTCTGGTAGGATCAGATTTGCTTCACAGGTCTATTTCTCTACTTATTGTTATTTGATCATGTTATTCATAATTTTTAAGTTGTCTCTACGGCAACTCTGTAAAATTCCACAATTAAATTGAAATATAAAATTTTGCATAGAATATCAATCTGGTAGAGTTTAATTGTGTAATAGTAATCAAACAATCAATTTTTATGTAAAAAAATAGATAGCACTAGCATCAAATTCAATAAAATATATGCAATCTCACATAACTTGTTCTATGTTCAATTATTGCTTCAAATTTAGTAATTTACTTATATTTAAGCTGACTGTCTCTTGTATGCTATGACATGCAAGTTTTTGTCATGGGCCATGACTAGGGTGCTAAAATGGCATGGCAACTATGTCAATTTAGGCCTGAAAGGGTAAGAGCACTGGTTATATTGGGATACCATTTTTTGCGAATGACCCCATCTGTTAAATCCACTAACCGGTTTTATAAGGTGATTGGAGAAAGATTTTATGAACACAAGTTCTAGGTAATAATTTTACCGGTAACTCTTTTCATTATTTTCCTATTTTTTAGTTACTGTGTACGTTTAAAAATGAATCATGAGACTATTTTATCATTTTTTATTCAACATGGCACCAGTATCGTTTGATTTTCTGTTGATCCGTAGTAGAGTCACTGTTGGAATACAATATTTACATTTAGACATATTATGTACTGTCAATGAACTTTGTGATATTAGATACAAATGGAGAAGGAAGTAATCATCATAAGTAAAATAAATAAATCAGGAGATATACATTGAACCAAGTTTGTAGAGAGATCAAAATGGTCCTATTGGAAATAATATCAAAATTTATTGAGCTATTTTTGAGTGACAGTTGAGAACTTTTTAAATAATCTTACAATGGTATTATTATGAGATTCATGGTACATTTAAAAGGATTTCTATCAGGATTTGTATTTAATTGCATACTGGTGCTGGATTCAAAAGGAGATCATACAAATTACGATTGCATTAAAAGATTTGTTTTCTTTGTAATTTTTTTATTATCAATCTTGATATCTAACTTGAGCAAATTGTAAAGGTTTTGATGAACCTGTAAAAATACTTGAATAATAAAATATATTCTCAGTCTTTAGTTGAACCATTTATCTCTACTATTACTTGAATAATAACAGCTATTTTCAAAGCACTTAATGCAAAGGGAATAGCATATCAGAGTATTTAATTGCTTGTTAAGTTCAAATCAAGAAACACATGATGAAATGGGGACTAGTACACATATAAATCAGTACTGGTATGCATAGGAACCGGTACTGGTACGGTTCAGACCAGGTACAATGCCGAGAAGACACAACATGATGAACTGGTATGGGAAGGTCCAATACTGGTACAATACGGACTTGGTACAATTTGAAGACACGATGCTGGTACAGTTTTAGCTGGTACTAGAATAACATGGCATGTGCCGGAGGAAGATTCCATCTCTATTGATCCAACTTACAATTATTTTTTATTTTCAGTCATTTTAAATTGTTAGGGACTTTTCTGCTTTCTTGTGATCTTTTTTTTTTATTTGTTTTAGCTCAATGTATTGGGGTCTTTGTATTTATTTTATTTTAAAAATGCATCTGATTCTTGTATGTTTATTGCTATTAAAGTAAAAAATTCCATTATGAGAAAGAGAAGAAATAACTGGAGCAGTACTCATCTTGATATAATCTTTATTATTGATAGTTGGATTGGAAGGCAAAACCTCCTCAGGAGTCGTTTGGATCGAATAGAGAAGCTATATAGGTGAATTTTTTTAATACAAATTATTTTTAACTAATAGATGAGAAATTACAAACATAATTATAAGAAACATAATAACTTTAAATACATATTAATTATTTTAACAATTTTTATAAATGTTTATAAATGTTTATCAATATTTATATTTTGTACAATAATAATTATTAATTAATAAGTAATGTTATGTTATTATTTTTTTCTATTTTTTAATTGTATTATTAATAATTTTATTAATAAAAATAATTGTATAATATTAAGAGAAAATTGATATCTTACAATTAATCTTATGGTACAACCAAACACCCACTTCATAATCAATTTCATGCATGGATTCCTATCCCGTACAATTTGTGACAATCGAACAAGCTCTTATAATGTCTCCGTTGCAATGCACAGACACGATACTAGTATATATATATGTGTGTGTGTGTGTATAAATCTGATATTATGAATTTTAGAAAGATAAAATTCAAGGTTTTATATATATAGCATATAAGATTTAATTGGTTATTTGTGAGGAAAATCAGTTTATATCTCTATCTAAGATGCACACACAGTGACATTTAAGTATATACTTGTGGGTACATCACAAGTACATAAATGAATTATTAGTCCTCACAGATATGCTAATTAGGTGAGGAAGCATTTCTTAAGGAGACTACACATTTTTATAAATTTAAAATGAGTTTGAACAAAAAAGGCTAAATGTTATGTAAATTTGTGATTTTTTAAATTTGACGGGTATGTTATAAATTTTAGAAGGAAAAATATGCAATTCGATGCTTGTGAGGGGGTATAGTTGAAATTTCCCCTTTAGGGCATCCTAAAGATACAACAAATGAATTGGTGAAGTTATCCATTTCAATAATATCTCAAATTCTTTAATTCGTTATCACTTTGTGTAGATGACACCTAATTATTTTTCTGAAGAAAAAAAAATATTAGAAAGACAACTAAATAATAAACCTATTTGAACTAGTTCAAATAGAAGGCCTCATTTGAAATACTTATTGCACTTTCACAAAATAGTGTTGTATTATTATTCTTAACATTTTTCACTATATATCCGTTTCCATAACACATTATCTCATATAACAATTTTAAATCACCGCTTGCTAATAAAATATCATCCACATACAACATGAGAAAGATAAATTTACTCCCACTAATGTTGAGGTATATTCACTGATGTATTTGATCACATAAATAACGACTCATCACTTTTAATATTTATAAACTCGGTATGCTATCGGGTTAGACTGCAAGTGCATAATTCTATCGAGTAGTACAATCAAGGTCGATCCACACAGAGTATTGGTTCATAGTTTTGAGCTATCAAATCAAAATCCTTTAAGAGGCGTAGTTGAAATCTGAAAATTCAGAGTTGTGACTGATCAATATGCATTTTAGCGAAAATTAAAAGTAAGTAAAATAGAGATAGAGATGTGAATTCCTAGGGTTTCGGCACACCTGTATTACTTGAATCCACTTTCATAATAGGTGCTTCTATGAATTCGTTTCCAATTGTTGTAATAAGGTTGCTATAAAAGGGATGTGATGATTTCAGTCTCTTCCACCTTAGATCTATGGTTGGATCTAAGGATGCCCAAATGCCAGAGCAACTATCGAGATAACTATAGAGACACTGTGATAGATTAACCTCTTTAACCAATACTGGTGCACAAATGCCATATCTCTTTCATACATATGTCATTATAAAAACACTGTAATTGATTAACCTCTTTAACCTATACTGGTGCACAAATGCCAGGAAACCATTATGCAATTTATTGTTCTAACTAGTGGTTTCCTCTCTAAAGTTTTCTTCACACTAGCCTAATAATTTCCCTTGTTCTTGACTCGTTTATCATAATTCATTATTTTCCCCCAATGGCATTGTCAATACCCTACAAAATAAACTAGATCATCGATACCAAGTGAGAGAAAAATAAAGTACAAAAAGTAGATCAACCAACAGAAGGATAGTAAAAACATAGAAATATATTATCAAAACTTCATGAATAACAAAGGTTTACAGCCTCGCCCTATGAATCTAAACTTAGCTGTGGAACGACATGTCAACCCTCCTCTCTTCTTACTATACAAAGTAAAATTCTAAAATACACAAAAATGGATCTTCTATTCAGTCTAGAGTGCTTATATAGGAGTGAGGGGCACCTAAGGGTGATTGGGATCCAAGAAACATGATCTCGATACAGCTGGCTGATTGACGAATTAACGTCGATGTTTACTTTTAATATTTGTAAACTTGGTATGCTATCAGGTCGAGCTGCAAATGCACAATCTTACTTAGTAGTATAGTCAAGGTCAATCCATAGGAAGTATTGGTTCAGTATTTTGAGCAATCAAATCACAATCCTTCGAGAGACAGACGAAATTTGAAAATTGAGAGTTGTATGTAATCAATATGAATTTTAGCGAAAATTAAAATTAAGTAAAATAGAGATAGAGATTTGAATTCCTTGGATATTTAATCAATGCAAATCCTAGAATGAACGAGGTGTTCAGTTAGACCCAAAAGGTCTCTCTGATATAATTAACGGTGGGGGCTTGTACCCGTCGGGTGTTAAACGTCTCCACAATTAAATAATAAAACCCTGACTGATCATGAATGTAAATCTGACTAAGGATGAATCGGAAGATATGCAGAGAGATATCCAGCAATGCTCCGAGTTCGGTGCCCCACTCATGTCCGTTTAAAAAAAATATTGTTTAATTTTTAAAATAAAATTATAGATGTGTTCTCAGTTATTTCTGTGGAATGACGGTTGTTATGATCTCAAATAATTTCCTTCAAACAAACCTACCAAAAGATTCCGTAAAATAATTTTACATTACAATTAAATTCTTGGGACATCATAAAATAGTAATAGTGATTACTGACGAGAAAATAACATCAAAGAATACATTAACATGAAATTAAAATAACCAACATAAACAACTAGAATTACAACAGTTTACAAGGAAAGAATGTATCCATGTTTGTTGTACCCGCAAATGGAGTTTACAGTAATTTACTTGGGGAGAAACTTAAGGACTCCAGGAATGTGAGTTCGGTGAAAGTAGTTACCCCAATTGATGATTTTCGGGTCAAAACAGAAAAGCTGTGCATCCGTTGGGTCCTTTTCGATCGCAAGCTTCAGCCTTTGCAAGTTCATGTCATCAAAGCTTAAATTTAAACAAAAAACTTGTATTAGAACTGATGCAAAATAATATATGGTTGATATATGATTTTTGAATTGCTCCATGCTATTTTATTTGAATAAATTATGAATTATAATTCGGTGGTGGAAATGCGTACCGTCCTCTGAAAAAGGCATAGGGGGAATAGAGGTCAACAAGGTGCATAATGTACTTGTATCGTCGGCTTAATTCATTGTACTGGTGTGAAAATCGCCCGCACAATAGCAAGTTTACCATGTGCAATGCCTGGAACAAAGCACCAATTAGTAACTAGTTAACTCAAAAAGCAAAATCAAATTTTATTATATTTTAGATGGCCATGTTGCAAATGTTCACTTTTCATGATATTTCTATTGCTCAATTAGGAAGCCTAATGTAAAACGCTGTGCTTATTCATCATGTTGATATGAATATTGGGATCATTTATGCAGACAACCCCAAATATTATCATATTTGCTGATAAGCCCAAAGACAGCCCCAAACTTTTCTGTGGTCAACTGGGATTTGCAAATCATACAAAAATTATGGCTGTTAGATTAAAAATACTTCAAAAAATTTGGTTGTTATTTGAAATTTCACTAAAAGAATTTTCTGTAGTTTGCTCACATAAGTTCCAAAGACGGTCACAATTAAACATTCTTTTGTCTTTCCAAATAATATATAAATTGATTAAGAAAGAAGAAATTTTGGTTCCTACTTGAAATTTTCACTAAAAGAATTTGTTGTAATTTTCCAACAGTAGTTTCAAATACAGACACAAACATTTTATTGTTTTTTCAAGTAAATATAGCAATTGATTACGAGAGAAGTAATTTTGGTTGTTATTTTAGATTTTCACTTACAGAATTTGTTGTAATTTGCTAACAGAATTGATCTCCAACTACCGTAACAAGCATTATATTGTTTTTTCTTTCAAATAAACATAGCAATTGATTAAGAAAGAAGAAATGAACCTCCAAAGGAAGCTTGTACCGAAGAGTCATGTATGCCTTAAAAACACTGACAGTGTTAAAGACGTGCACTCGATTAAATCCAATCGTAATGCCATTCTTTCCAATGCGAGGGTTCTCTCTGAAGTACCGGTAAATACACTGTTCGAATGTGACGAACCGTACTGGATTTATCATAGAAGAGCTAATATGGTATATCGTCTCGGCATCCTCGCCAGAATGCATCACAATTGCTGCTATCATGGCATTCACCACCATGTCTCCTGGTATCTACATTCATATTTTCCATTTGCTTTGTAAAACAATCAATCTATTTCTAATGTAGTCAAAATGATCTATGAATTAATTGGATTAGATTAGATCCTTTTACTTGAATGAAAGACGAACTTGATGAATCATATTGAATATTGGACAAGATATTCCTTATCTTTTATTTTGCATGTCAAATAGTAAAAGAAGGAAACTTTCAGTATCTAATATATATAGCTTACTACTTGAAGAAATATTTTTTTCTTAAAAAATACTAGTTTTCTTTTCGTAGCTATTAATCTATGGTTTTATATTAATTAATTATAAAAAAATTGCACTAGCATTGTATCAATTTATACAGGTAATGGGTTGGATTCGGTTGTGGATCGGATAATTAAATGAAACCCATATCCTATCCATTACAATATCGGTTCCGATTCGGATATTTAAGTATTAATTTTGTAACCATGGACATAATTTAACCTGTTATATTATTTAAACCATATCTAATCGAAATTAATCAAATCCGGATCGGTCTGGTTTGGTACTGGGTCGAGACTGTGTAATCCGGTAAAGGTAGAACCTCTATATGGTACTATGCATAGCACGGATTGGTGGGCACTATAGATCAATATCTTCATTTTCAAAATACAAATAGCCGATCTCAGCCGTTCAACATGATCTTCATATAAAAATATACTTGCAGACTAAATGTTATATGTTTTAGAATTTTATTAACTATTTTAAAGATAGCTACAAAATCACTACTTTTGAATGATTTAGAATTTTTAGATCATGTGATTTTCTACCTATCTAAAAAAAGTAAAAAATTATAAAAAATGTAAAATTTGATCTACAAGTATATTTTCAAATGGAGATCATGTTGAACAATTCTGTTTGGACTTTGAAAATTAAATTACCCCATAGTACGGATCAACTGCACTATGCATAGTAACATAGCCTCACTCATTTGAGAATGTATACATAAAAATTGAAGCTCTTCATTGATACTTTGAGCACAGATCAATCAATTAATTAAATAAATTATGAACTAACCACATCCATAATCTTGTTAAGATCAGCTAGGTAGCATGAAAGGTTTCCTTTTGCATATCCAAGTATAAAGCTATCTATTGTCCTGTAACAAAAACAGTAATTGTTTCAGTTGAACAAATAACTAATGACATTTTTTTTCATAAATTGCCCCCATAATTATGTCCTATTTACTTTTTTTTAAATTTCCACAATTTTTAATGTTGCATGTCCAATCCACTTGTGCTTGCAATCAATGCAATTTTTTTTACTGCTTTTAAATTGTTTCAAAAAACAATAAACAAATATAAATAATAAATGAGTAAAAAAAGGTACCTGATCCCTTCCATCCAACCAGGCAGAGGTTCCTTGTATAAGCTGGTAATAATAGTAGGTCTTATGATAACAAGAGGTACATCATCTCTCATGTGACCTAGTACCATTTCACCCAGTGCTTTTGTAAATACATATGTATTTGGCCATCCAAATTTCCTTGCCCTTTAAAATACAAAAAGTAAATTCACATAATTAATTATATCAATAAATGTTGAAGAAACATGAAATTAAACTTGTGGTCCATGCATATATTGTGTTTAGTGTTTATATATGCATGTATCTCACTGTAGATGATTATTAATAGTACTAGTAATCACAAATGCTTATTTTCTATATTTGCATTTTTTTTACTGAATAGTAATTGAAAAAAAAGGAGAATAACAAAGAGGAAAAGAAATAAAATATAAATATAATTAATGAGGTTCTTAGCCCGTTAATAAGACCAATTATATTACTCTAACCTTTTGATGCCGAGTTCTTTCATGGCGGTTCTCTCAAACTTCTCAGTACTTTTAAGTGGATCAGTCTCAGACAACTGGACTTCTCTCTTTGTTTCTTCGACCAATCGGAGCTCCAACTTGATATCTAAGTTTGAGCTTCCATTCAATGTTGCTCCCATTTTAAGTGGTTTCTCTAGTATTAGACCTTCTTGCAACCCAGCAACATATGCTGCTCATACACAGATATATTTATTAAAATATAGACATATATACACATATACACATATAAGTATTAAATATAGAACATAATTCTCTTTATTGTACACAATTCCTCTGAACTCACTTTATATTATCTACCAAGCTATTACTTCAGATACAACTTTAGAGGCTTTTGTATAAATTATTTTTACATAGTTTCTCTTGTCACAGTTTAAACATGAATAAGGATCTTTAAACATGCAATAAAGTTCTTAAGGTAATGAAACTGAAATATTGATAAATTGGTGCTTACCAGTTGAAACATGAATAAGCATCTTTAAGTTAACGCATTTCTTTGCAAACTCCAAAACATGCTTGGCTCCTAATGTATTGACATTTAAAGAAACATCATACCTAAGTAAAAACAAGTAATAATAAAATTATTAATCACATTAGTGGAAATTCTGTTTAACAAACTTAACAAGTTTTAATTATTTAACAATGTAATATTATATTTACCTCTCATAGAAGTTTGTAGTAGCTGCACTGTTAACAATTATGTCAATTTCATTGATCAAATTCTCAGCTTGAGAACTTTCAATTCCCATATTTTCATAAATGACATCTCCTGCAATTGGAGATATCTTTTCTTCCATGAACTTGTTGTACCCTTTGCCATGTTCTTCTTTTAAAACATTAAATAATTCCTTTCCAATCACCTATAGTAAATTAGGGACAGTCTGTTAAATAAAACCTCTTTAAGTTTTAATTTTTTTTAACATAAATTCATATCTATGCATGAATTATAATTTGAAAAATTAAATTTAGATATTAATTAGGAAAATTAACGTGTACGCATAATAAAAATTGTTTTTTTATCAAGTAGGCGAAAGGAAGAGAAAAATTAATTAAAAATAATTAAATAAGTATTTTGTAAAGATACCCTTACAAAATTTTCAAATCCTAATTCCAATTTTTTTTCTATTTTGAATAAAAATATAAAATGAATGATTTGAAACCACGCTCCCTAAGCACTGATATTTAAATCATGACCTATGAAAAAAAAATAGTTTTTCCAATCACAGCCCTCAGTATTTTTTAATGTTTAACATAATATATATATTTGTATTGAGAATTTACATTTTGGATTTATTTAACCATAAATTTTGTTCAATATCTTCTTAAAAATTTAATTTATAATTTTATATTTATTAACAAAAAGAATTCGGAATAAGATAGATTTCAACAGTGCCAAACATCTACAATAACAAAACAAGTTATTTCCAAAATAAAATAGATAACAAAAGAAATTCATATTATTTAAATATAACACAGTGTGTGAACACCCTTCCTAAAAAAATGTACTAATACTTATCATATATATTTTCTTTAATTCTTGACAGAACCTGTCAAGGGAATACTCATAATATTACAGTGTGATTCATATAGCATCAAAATTTAATTTTCTACTAGCCCATTAATTTTTACCTATAATTTTTGTTTACACTGCACAAGAAAAAGAATCAGAGTGCACAGTAATTCATACTAGGTCAATTCATTCCGTACTTTTTGTGGCAACCTTATATGTTTGACAAATTACGATGTTTTTACCCATTGTTCATACTTATTTTATCTCTTCCTGTGTTGCCATGTTTGGTTCATATATATATATATATATATATATACATGATCCAATATTTTGGAACAATTACAGAGGACTCGATCTCTAAACTATATTTTTGCTTGTATTAATTATTGGGATAGCTAGTGTTGGTCTTAGTTTCTTATCTGCAGTCTTGCTAAAAGTACCTTGGATAAGAGAACTTTGTAAAGGTATCTTTCTCACACAATTTCCATTTTAGGAAGATTCCCCCAAAAAAGAGAAAATGTCGCTAAAAATCATGATGTGGTGCAAATTAATATTATATGTCTGTCACTCACTAGATTTTGACTATCGGAACATAAATGAAACAAAATAATAAAACAGAGCCAGCTACAAAGCTCCGTAACGGGTTATTTCTCTATAATTGGCTGAATTGAACATCTATTCAAATGAACCGGATTAATCCACACAAATACACCTCAACTATGCATGCATATTTAATCGGTGATAGCACGTCAGTCTAGGTTATTCGTAAAACAAGTCACATCATATTCACATAGTTGGAATCTCATCACACTGGCGATTCTCAACTTCCACATAACACAATTTCTCAAACCCCCAATCCAATGAAAAACCCATCTAACATTGGAAAGTCGCAAATCCAGTGGGAAGTCCAACAACAATGGGAGGCTACAATCACAAATCAAATTCCAACCTCAGACCTGCTATCCCGCTAAATATGCCATCATAATCCAATATGCAATACCAATATTCAGACCAACCATAGAAAATGAAAACACAAATTATACAGAAGTCTGGTTACCTGATAGCAAGATACTTAGAATTTCAAATCAAATTGCAAAGACAAGTCTAGAATGACTGCGACGTAGTCAGAATTCAAATGAAGCACACAATCATGATATCACTAATTTTATTTGCAAAACATTTATTTTGTTTTCTTCTTCTTATGGCTGCGGAGAGAAAAAGGAGAAACAGAGTATCTTCTTTAAGCCTAATTCGTTATGGGAATTTATATGGGAGAAATTAAAATTGGGAATGGTTAAGACAAAAAGAGATGCGCGCGGCAGAAATGAAATTAAATAAAGGGGTGCGGTTCAATCAGAGAGATTTATTAGAAGGGTTCAGTTTTAATTAAGGATAACCGTCTAAAGGCATCTTTTAATTTTTATTTACTGTTTTTTTTTGGTTTTTGAGTTGGAAATCAATCTAGCAGACCGGACAAGTAATTCGAAATATAAAATAATGGTTATAATTTTTATCCAATTAATGATTTAGAAAATCAAACTGAAAATAACAACTTTAGTATATCACTTTTTTTTTTATTTCTGTTATATTAACTGGTTAAGAATCTCCTTTATTTTAAGCAGTGATGCAAACAGTATTTTGAACATTATATATAAAATTAGTCAAATTTTCAGGATGTTACAATTATAATTATAATAATAATATATTTCTACTTGTTGGTTTGTTTGTTTACCAAAAAAGAATGGAGCACCTCCCACTTAAAATGTATTTATACATAATTAGAAATGTTTAGCTTGTGCTGTTACTTTCAATGTATACACATGTATATTTCACTAAAAATGATAGGAAATTCCTGTAAGCTTATATTTTTTAAGGTAGAAAATTGTTTTTTCTACATTATATATGTTATATATATTGAAAAATCAAACAAAATCAAACCTCAGATTGAACACGCTGCTTAGCTGACTCAGAGTCTTGTGCTCTTACTAGTAGATATATCTTCTTTATTTGTGGCTCAACCCTTAGAATTTTCTCCATCAAAACTGCAAATTAAAAATCAGTACTAAAATGTACAAAATTCATGACACTTAAATAAATATGTGTAATTGCGAAATAAATAAGAAAATGTAATTAATAATTCATCTATGTTTTTAAACCATATTTTTTTATGTTCCTCTCAAAATATTCTATGGTGTATCTTTAATTCATCACTTTTGGTACATGAACTAACAGTTCATGCTGTACAAGGTGCAACAGCCCATCTCCGCCCCTCTCCGCTTTTACCAGATATCTCCAAGCCGCTCTCCATCCATCTCCGCCTCCCATCGCCTGTGTAGCGCCATAGTGCTACTTGCTTTGCCTCTTGATTTCTCGCCGTGCTATCCCGATATCTTTCTACCCTCTCATATTTGAAATAATAGTTGTACAATATGACATAGAGTTGTATATGAAGAGGGAGAGGGAGAACGAGAGGGAGAGAGAGAGAAGGAGATGGAAAATAAGAGAAGATGATACGGAAAATAAATCTTGATTTGTGTAGTATTAAGACTTGTTGTGTGCAGTATTAAGATTTACTTGTTTTACTATTTATACTTTTGTCCTCTAGTATAATGAGATGTAATGACAATATATTGATCAGTTTTAGGACTTGCTCCTTTTGAGGCTATTCGGCAACCTCCATAAGAGGGAGAGGAATATAAATTTAATTCTTGCTATGGGACACTTGTTCAGTAAGATAGTAAAATTAAGAATGAAGACTTAATATTCTCTTTTCTCAAACTGTAGTATGTAAAGACTTAAATACCCTATTCCCTCACATTTTTTTACCATGTAATATAATCATCCTCTCCAACATATTAAACACAATTTAGTATAAATAATTAAACTTACTAATAAAAAACCAGAGACAAAAATAGTACATACAAATGATAAAAAAAATGCAGCATATGCATACAAATATAATGCATGACAAAAATAAATAATTTCCAAGGAACATACATACAAAATTGAACCGAGTGCTTTGGTTTTCCATCATAGTGTAATAGTCTAGTTTAACAGCTGATACGTGTTTTACAGTAGCAGCATTCTGAGCAAAATTACTGATACTTGCGTGTTTCATAGTTCTTGCAAGCAACATAATTTTCAAATATCTATTCAAGTACAGGTCCCAACTGAAATAAGCTATAAGTGTAAAATTGCAAACTAAAATAAGAATAATCTAGCTAAATAGCAATCCTCTAACAATTATTTAAGCTAAATTGAATAGAAGAAGGAAGCTAACAAAAGGAAAAATGAAATTGTACTAGCCTCATATATAAGAAGGAAGCTAACATAGCAACTTTATATAAGAAATGTCAAAACCAGTAAATATCAACTTTGTATAAGAAAACGAAAATTTGATGACAAAACCAGTAATTATCGCCAAATTGCAACTGTACCCGCGTTATATAAGAAAAATGAAATATTGAATATAAGTATTTTGTCAAAATAATCAATTCTTAATGTCATCTGTAAATTTATTAGTTTATTTTACTGGGTATATTAAATGGGATAACTATTATTAAGACTTGAGAAAAGAAATATTAAGACTTGTGCATAGAACTACTTAAACTTGTGAAAAGAACTATTAAGACTTGGGTAAAGTACTATTAAACCAACTGTAAATTTTAAAGTTTATTTTACATTGTAAAAATACTTTGTAATTAAGGAACTATTAAGACTTGGTTAATGTACTATGAAGACTTGGAACAATTATGCGAGGCCGGTTGGAGCTGATGTTCTTTAAAACGGTGAGCGTTGAAGCGCCAAAATTTTAGAAGGTGGTCCAACCGTCCAACTCTTTGACCGCTAGAGTTGAGAATTTTAGTTGGAGGATTTGAGTTGGGGAACTATTATTACGTCCCTATTGGAAATAAGGGTTCAAGTTCTCTATTATTGTTTTTCTATATTGTACTATAGTTGTCCATGTCACGTAAGAATAGTCATTGAAATGCATAAGATAGAAAAATGAAACAAAACTATCATGGCTATGCAAAATTATCTTGCTTGAAATAAAAATGGCGTACTGAAAATTTATCTAGCTAGGAATAATATGCATCAGATACTGATATATATAAATACATACTCTTGCCAAGAAAACCAGTTGAGCCAGTGATGAGAATGCTCTTTCCTTTGAAGTAACCTGCTAACTTACTTCCTTGATCCATCAGTCTATGTTCAGTCAGAGATAGAGGGAGAAGAGTGATAGAAGATAGAAAGACAGAAGAGAGAGAGAGTGAAGGTTGTGTTTAAGGAATACAAGAGAAGGATGGTTGGGGTGCTTTATATATAGCCTTTGTATGAGAAGAGTAAATGAGTATACTAGAAAAGTGATAATTACACTCCCAAGTCCTACTCCTCCAATTATTTTATACTCTAAAAGGGCAAATAAGGAATAAAAGAAAAAGCTTTTGAGAGGTTTAGCCTTGTCCATTGTTGTTTGTACATAAACTTCAATATTCTTTAAACAACCTCCAATCTATTTCACTTAAATTGATCAAGTTTGAAATTAGAGTGATATTAGTAATTCTTGGAGTGTTTGTTGAACTTAGAGACTTTAGTGCTCAATCTTCTTGGGCCGAGTTGACTACCCTCGTGTTGTGAGGTCTCACGGGTTCCAATTTATACTGCTCTCTCATTGGGTAATAGAAAGGGATGCCGAGTAAAGATCACGATGCTCCAGAGATGTAGTCTTTTAGTTGCCGAACTCCGTTATTATCTATTTTGTCAACTATCTTAACTCTCCTATTTACTTTTACATGCACTTGATAGTTCAAGTTTTTTATCCCACAAGAAACTACTTCCTTGCACACGAGATCTATTTTTATATTGGATAATCCAACCGAATAGGGTTTGGAATTTTAAAAAGGCCCTATATTCACTTCCTTCTAGATGTTGTCAGGAACAACAGGTTATTCCAAAATAACCATGTACCAAAAACATGGTGGTTTAGACAATCATTGTTCATATTTATTGATTTTAAAGAAATTATGGATTTGGGATATTTTGTCCACCAAATTTCTTAAGAATTAATATAATAAATTGTCTACATAGATTCCAAATATTTTAGGGTTCAACACGTCCTATGCTTCCTCCATGCCGAGCAATTCATGATATATGATATGTTCTACTCTTTCCTGGTGTTGTCTTAGTCAAGAGAGAAAAATGAATAGGAAGGATAAGAGTGAAAATGAAGAGACATGTCACATGGGTTAGCCATGTGACGGGGCAGGATTTATATTGGATTGAAGGGGAAGGTGAAATACGCGCATAGCAAGGGGGCATCCCTTCAACAAATAATATTGAACATGGTGGTTTAGAGAACATGAATTCATAATATACGCCTAATAAATATAATACCGAGTCGGTAGATTTTACAGTTTAACACACGGCTGATTAAAAATAACCATGGATGATGGGGTACAATTGTACAGAGATTCATATTAACCAACCGTGTATGAATGTTTCTACCTTTTGTACTTGGATTCTGTTTTTGTTGACTTTATGTGTATGGTTGACCTCATTTCACGCGTGCATGCTTCCATTCATTACACACTATTTTGTTGGAAATTGCTCGGAGCCGTGTATAATGTGCCATGTATAATTAGTATTTTTGTTGTAGTGATGAATTAGACAAATATGATGTTAGCATTTGACTCGGTATTCTTTGAATGGTGACGTTTACTCTTGTTCTGTCCGAGAAAATCTAATGTGTGCCAGTAAACAAATGAGAAAGACACGTTTGAAAAACAGAATTCTTCTATTATTTTAAGGTACAAGGATAATTTATTCTTGATTGGTGCTGTATCTACGAATTAATGGATACCAAAATAATGTATCTCTAAATGATTTAAATACAATATGTAGAGTATTGAATGTGAATCTGTAAATTAATTATGGGACTTTCACATAAAGAAACCTCACTATAACTACAATTTCAATTTTTTATTTTATTTTTTGGATAAAGACAGCATACAATTTATCAATAGCTCGTAGCCATACAATGGGCCAGCAACTTGGCTAATAGCAAAACAGTATCGTTCCATTATTTTGTTGTTACATTCTCTAAAGGGGGCAGGATTTAAATGAGGAGAAGGGAGAAGGGAGAAGAGCGAAAATTAAGAGACATTATGAGGGGGCAGGATTTAAATTGGATTAAAGGAGATGGTGAAAATGCGCGCATAGCGAGGGGCCGTCCCTTCAAGAAAATTAATATTGAACAAGGTGGTTTAGAGAACGTGAATTCATAATTCATGGTTAATAAGTATAATACCATGCCGGTAGATTTTCTAGATTCATATACACTACTAATTAAAATTAAACGTGTATCATGGGGCACAATTGTACATATATTCATAGTAACCAACCGTGTACAAAAGTTTCTTCCTTTCGTACACGGATTTTTCTTTTAATGACCATGTGTATATTGTTGAGCTCATTTTTGCACGTGCACGCTTCCATTCGTTACACAATGTTTTATTGGAATTTGCTCGGAGTTGTGTACGATGTGCCATGTAGGATTATCACTTTTGTAGTAGTGATGTATTAGTCAATGACTTCTTCTTTGACTGATGATGTTAACACTTCATTGTGTCCGACAAATTCTAATGTGATCCAGTAAACAAATGAGAAAGACACATTAAAAAGCGGAATTCTTCTATTATTTTCAAGGTACATAAAGGACTAATTTATTCTTGGTGCTGTATCTGCGAATTGTAGGATACCAATAGAATGTATTGTCTAAATTATTTAACTTCAATATGTGGATGAGTATTGAATGTGAATCTGCAAATTAATTACGGGACTTGCACAAATAGAAACCTCACTATAAATACAATTTCTATTTCTTTTTGGAGAAAGATAACATACAATGTAATAACTGTGTATGATGTGGCAAAATTGTACACCTATTCATATTAACCAACCGTGCACGAATGTTTTTGCCTTATGGACACAGATTTTGTTTTTATTGACTGTATGTGTTTGGTTCAGCTCATTTTTGCATGTGCTTGCTTCCATTGTTTAACACTGTTTTGTTGGAAAATGCTCAGAGCCGTGTATGATTAGTATTTTTGAAAGTGATATTATTGTACTAGCATATGACTTTGTCTTCTTTGAATGATAATGTTAAAACTTTTTTGGTTAAAAAGGGATTTGCCTAGTTTCATTGAACCAACGAAACTTACATAGTTTGTAGTACCAAAAAAGGATAATCCTTTATAGAGGAAAGTCCACTAACTCCCTCTCTGCTACAAAACGGAACCATCACAAAACTTAGCACAGTCTAAATAACATCCTCGGTATATCGATCTAACATTACTAACACTGACCTGCTCCATCAACTCAAAACACCGCACCATACTAATAACAAAATACTAATAGAGGAATCAGTTTTTTCTAAAGCTTTATAACAGAGCTCAGCAGCTCTCGGACACCTCCTGATGGAAGGATACACTATCTTCTTCTCCAGGTAAGATCACCCTCAGGGGAATGACATCAAGCACAGCTTCATCAGGAAGCCAATTCTTAGTAAACAAACACTTCAGCTTGTTAACACTTCATCAAGCACATCTTCAGCTTGTTAACACTACTTGTATCCGAGAAAATATAATGTGGACCAGTAAACAATTGAGAAAGATACGTTAAAAAACAGAATTCCTATATTATTTTTAAGGTACAAGATTACTTTATTCTTGGTGCTGTATCTACGAATTACTGGATACCAATATAATGTATTATCTAAATTATTTCAATTCAATGTGGAGTATTTAATGTAAATTTTCAAATTAATTACGGGACTTACACATAAAGAAACCACACTATAACTACAATTTCTATTTTTTTTTGGATAAATACAGGATACAATGTATCAATAGCTCGTAGCCATACCAAACAGTACCGTTCCATTCTTTGACCGATTTATTTGTTTCCTTCTTTCTTAACTAAAGGATATGTTAGAAATAATTATTTCTTTGTGTTCAAAATTAATCGATAGGCATACATGAAAGGATCGCATGCTTTTATTGTTTGATATTAATCAGTCAGATATAGAGACTATATTGTCATATTATTGTATGTATTCTGATAACAAAAGCATGGAATAAAATATATTATTATGAGAGAATGAAGATCAACCTAGCAAGTACCAAAGCCATCAATTTTTTATATAGTTTGTGTTGTTGAAGATACTATGGCTGGAAATGCTTACCAACATAACTGAGACATAGCAATCTTTCCATTTAACCCATCTAGTATTAATTAGAAATATATCATCCCTATGAGATCAATAAGAATTCATTTGTATTAATTAGCTGATTGTATATCTTGTAAATGGCAAGCCTACATCGGATAGTAGAGAGGCACGGAAATCTTAAGAGAAAGACGAGAGGAGAGTAATAAAGATGGAGAATAAAGATGACGCAAAGCGGCCCCAATATGATCTTGACCGTTAAGCTCACGTACCGGTTTAGTCGTAATAGAGAAGAGTATTGAAGATAAAATCACAAGTATTACAAACGAACAGGAAGGTTCCTTACATATTTAAAGTAAAACAAAATTTTAAAACTCTCAAAGAAAATGCAAAGAAATAAATACTAAATTTAGCAAACCAACGTAAGTTTGACTAATGTTTTAATTTCTTAATAAAGTAAAAAGTAAAAAGTCATCTTCCGTAAAGTAAAAAGTATTTAATTGTTTAATTTCTTCATGACTTCTTGAAGTCCGTCTGTCCATGCATGCATATCATAGATTAACATGCAATTGAATTATGAAGACTCCTAGTTTCAAGATTCTTGAAGACCATTCTTGTCATTAAATTTCAAGTTGAACAAATTTCTAAATCCTTGATTGATATCAATCTACTGTGGCCTTCGCGTGTTTCCGAATCAGAGTTGGACACGTCTTCTAGATACACCGCGTCAAAAGAGGAGTAAAATTTGTTTGATTAAAGATAATAAGAATGTGAAAATTAAAGAAATGCCAGTGAAGAGGCGCAATAACCTCAAAACCCTAAGGAACATTTGTACCCAGTTCCTCCAAAATAATTGAGTACTATAAACCTTTGTATCAGGTTGTTATTAACTCACCGGATATTATATTATTTGTAGCCGGTTATTTCGGAAGAACCGAGTTTGATAGAGGGAATTATAAAGATAGAAGATAGAGGGGAAAATTATTGTTTGATATAATAGAAAGGCAAGGATGGTAAAATTCAACACAGGGCAGTGAATAGCTGCCAAAACTCAAAATCTTAAGAAACATTTGAAAGTGGTTCCGCCAAACTAATAATATACCATACACATGGTGGTTTAGAAAACCATTGTCCATATTTAATGATTTTAAAAAAATAGGGTTTTGGGATAGTTCCGTCACCAAATTTCTAAAGAATTAAACTAATAAGTTATCTAGATATATTCCCAAAGTTTTAGGGGTCCACCCTTGTCCTATGCTTCCTCCACGCCGATAAATTCATGATATATGATATGATTTTTCTCTTTCAGTGTGTTGTCTTAGTCAAGACAAAGGAAAATGAAGAGCAGGGATAAGAGCGAAAATAAAGAGACATGGGTGAGGGGGGAAGATTTAAATTGAATTGAAGGGTAAGGTCAAAATGTGCGAATAGCTAGGGGCCGTGCCTTCAAAAAATTAATATTGTGGTTTAGAGAACGTGAATTCATAATACACGGTTAATAAGTATAATACCATGTCCGTAGATTTTGTAGAATCATACACAGCTGATTAAAAATGACCGTGTATCATGGGTCACAATTGTACACATTTTCATATAAACCAGCCATTTAAGAAAGTGTATGCCTTTCGTACACGGATTTTGTTTTTATTGACCATGTGTTTATGGTTTAGCTCATTTTTGCACGTGCTGCATAGGACTTTGTATGATGAGGCAAAATTATACACAGATTCATATTAACCAACTGTGTATAAATGTTTTTTCCTTTCAGATATTTTTTGTTCATATTAACCAACAGCGTATGTGTGTTTGGTTGAGATCATTTTTGTACCTGCTTGCTTCCATTGTTTAAACACTATTTTATTGGAAAATGGCACGTTGTATGATCTGTCGCGTGTATTATTAGTATTTGTCTGGTAGTGATGTATTAGACAATAATGAAGTTAACATTTGACCGACTTATTTCTTGGCTAAGATGAAAACAGTACCGTTTCATTATTTTGTACACAGTTCCTCCAAAATAACTATTACTGTAATAAAGATGGAAAAGAAATAGGCGAGAAATTTGTTTGATTAGAGAGGATAAGGATGTGAAAATTAAACAAATGTCAGTGAAGAGGCGTGAAAAACTCAAAATCTGAAGGAACATTTGTACACAGTTCCTCCAAAATAACTATTACTGTAAACCTTTGTACCAGGTTCTTATTAACCAACCGGATATGACATTCTTTGTACACGGTTATATCCGAACAAACGAGTATGATAGAGGAAATTAAAGAGGTAGAAGAGAGAGGGGAGAAATTTTACTTCAGTGAAATTTTATTTGAGTAAATGAAATTTACGAAATTGTTTTATTGATCAGCGGTCTGATCCGAACATCATCCTGAAG
>CAXKVK010000054.1:0-28528 GCA_964058895.1 Carex divulsa
AGCCTGAATAGTGTGTGGTATTTTTTGCTATTCTTGTATTCAAATGGTCAAATGACTTGATAGTTATAAAACGGCAATTGATATTAATTACTCGCTTTCTGTTTTTGGTGTCGATATGCATCGAATTATTGTTATTCACAGGATTTCTTTTTTATAGCATAAAAAAAATTAAATTCATGGCACAAGAATCTTCTTCTAATTCACAGGATTTCTTTTTTATTGCATAAAAAAAATTAAATTCACGGCATCATAATCTTCTTCGTGTTGAAAATAATAATCAGTCCGCATAAACTCTTGCGATTTGAAGCAGTGTTGTAAATAACGGTATGCAGATAGAGTACCGCCAAATGATTAATCGGAAATAATTGAGAAAAATCAATCATAATTAGTCGATTGGTTAAAAAAATCTGCAATTATTTGATTACTGTCAATAACTAATCGGTTGATTAATTGGTCTAAACAAACATTTTTTACAACACTGATTTGAAGAGATCTTGTATTGTTTGTTGAAGTGCGTTACACTAGTATATCTGGATAGGCGTGGTTGAATTATATAATTTAATAATATTGTATAAATTATATTGGCCATAGAGATAGGGTCTCTTTTTTGGAGATAAACATTACAAATTACAAATAGAGTTAGCTAAAATTTATAAATGTTATTCAGTCTTTTGTTACAATTCTTTCATTTGTCATTAATTACTCGTTATCAGCGCTTTATAGGTGCTGGTTTTAAGCTTCAACCAACTACTCGGTAAAAAAAGAAACTTGTAGTGTTATTTGTTGCCATCCTCATTCGCTCTCTTTTCGCTTACTTTCATCGACTCCCAACTATTTTAGGCTTTAACTCATCAAAATTTAATTTCGACCTGAAAATTGCTAATGTGAGCACATGTCAGAGATAATTTACACATTAATATAATTGTTTTTTTTTAGGATAAACCCGTAGGCAATATGATTATTATATGTACATTGTGACAATATCAAATTGCTCAAAAGAAAGTTATTTTATAAGATTTCCCCTTTCCAGCTTATCTTCTGACAATATTCTCAAGCTTCATAAAATTGCTGAATTGATAAACTTATTTCTCAGCCAAACGGTGCCAATCTTTCTAATTTCAAGAAAAAAACTAGCTTACTGCTTACATGGGATTCTAATTAAAAAAAAAAACTAGCTTATTAGTAGTGACTATCAAATTGAACTCTCTTTTTCTTTTCTTTTTTTGATTGAAGCTCGTAGGCATATATTGCCAGTAAATCAGTACACGTGCTCCTTTAGTTAATTTAACTCTTTTTTTTGCTCCACTAGATTTGAATATCTTAGTGTTTTTTTTTTTTTTTGGGAGTATCTATTTAGGTTACCAGTATTCTTATGTGAAAAAAGGATGTGTTGGATAGGCTAAGGAAATATGTTAATATGCTATTAAAAAAACACTTTTAACAAAACAAGACTTTTCAAGTGTTCAAGGTTTTTATAGTTCTGTCCAAAATTTATTTTAGTCATGCAATAAAATAGATATATTTCGTCCATTGGTAATTAGCAATAAAGGGGTTTTTCATATAGCTGATATACTTGTATTGGTTTGTAAAATCAAAATTATTTGGCATCTACTTATTTATTTTGTAAAGGATTGGAAGATTAATCTAACAAATAGTATCATTATTACGTATATGTTTATTTTCTTCTAATTTCTAGTTAAATGATTTCAAAAATATGTAAAAAAAGTCATTAACATAATTACTAAAGTTTGGCAATATAAAACGTTATACTTGTTGTCATTCACATAATTTAAGAAATACTTAAAATTAATTCAAGAAAAAGTTGTATGACCTATAGAAGTGTCTTTTAACAATGTTATATATGATTGAGATTATAAAGAATACAAATATTATTATAATAATAAAAAGTTTGATGAGCCAATTTTTATAATGCGGCTAATTCTTCCTAAAAAAATCATATATAAATACATGGCTAAAAATTAGGATGAGACAAGCCTAATAATGAATGTACTTACAATTTCTTTAATAATATTCACTGAAGAAAAAATAACTTAGAGAACTAATTAATTTTACAATTTTTTTATGCGCATTAGTTTTAGTGAAGGATAATTTTTAACTTTACGATTATTTTTACTATAATTAATGACGCATCTAACAATTGAAAATATTTAATTTCTTGAAATATATTTGATGGTTTGAAAGTCAACTAAATATCAATTATTTAACTTTACGATTATTCTGTACATTTCATAGTACAAAAGTGTTGTTTTTATTTTATTGAGAAAAATACATTAAACAAAAGTATACTTGTTTTCTCTTTACTTTTATTTTATTGAGAAGTTATTGAAAGGCATTGTACCTACACACAATGTCTAGCTTGATTAACAAAAGGTGGACAGAAATGACCGATTTTTTTTAATATATTTTTTTAAAAATATCGTAAAAGATGATCGTTTTGTTGAAAAATTAAAATATAAGAAAAACGGGATTGATTATCTCGTCCTCCGGACGATACAAAATTTTCCGTCCAGATTAACACCTTTGACATTTCTTGGACAAGATAGATTATTCCGTCCAGCATTTTAATAATTTTTTTTCTTATTGATCTCATGTAAGAGAATTGGAAAAAAAAATACTACAGTGCTACCCCGTCCAACTATATTCTCTGAACGGGATAAACTATTTGTTTTTCCAATATTTTGATTTTCTAGCAAAATGATCTCCTTCGCGATATTTTTTATTTTTATTACTGATTAATAAAAAAATCGGCATAAATAAACTCTTTCGCTTTTTGTTGGTACTTTGTAGTCTTTATTTTGGTTCCTTCTTTATTCATACTTTTCAGTTATTTATTCTATATATTAGTTATTAGTGCATTAAAGGAATATATAAATTTTATAGTCCTCTAGAGAAAAAAATGTCGGACAATGAACATGTGCTTATATCCTTCTTTTGTAACTTATACTTACAAAATCTTATTAAGATCAAGCTGCAATTCTGTCCTTACTGTTAGTTTGTAATAATCTAGAAGTCAATAATAGGATAAATTATTATAAAACTTTGTTCATGAATTGAGTGATTAATAAACTGTCATTTTGTTGCCTTGAGTATTATTGAATTTATGAATCATTCATTTATCTGATTAGAGTCAATAACTGGAATTGTGAAACAAACTTCATAATATAAATGATATATATTCTTAAAAATCTCTAACCGAGGTAATTTGCAGGAACACTAATTTACAGTTACAACGTTAGTATGTGGATTGAAAGATTGTCAAGTTTTACATATTACTAACAAGAGATGTCATTTTAATCACATAGATACATGTTCTAGGAATACGGTATTTGACAGACCCCGAATGAAACATTAAATGGAATTGTGTACGTGTCATTAATGTTTTCATTCAGTGTTAAGTTCTAAAGTATGAGGTATTTATCTTTCCTACTAAGATATGTGTATGTGCGATTGTTATCTAACACTGTCGGTAAAACGCAGTTATAACGGTAGCTCTTCAGTATACATAGCTTAGTTGAGGTAGTGATAGTTTACCAAAAGTACTATTGTCCCTCGTATCTCTATACGAGTTATAGTATCTCTAGGCCCATTGATAGAGTAAGATTATCTGCTAGCAGTATAATTATAAGAGTAATTATATTTGATAATATGCTCAAGATCAAGAAAATATTAAGTTTGCAAGGATGAGACACACCTACCTTGAAACTGATATGATACTGTGAGACATAAGAATTAACACGAGTAAATTAGTTTACTTGATCGTGGTATTGTATAGTACAGCATCATCTGTGTAATTCGATGGTCATAGTGCAGATGTTAGATGTCTCCTATGATTATAGAAGTTAAAACAGTTAATTCTATTTACCAACATAACACAGATCCCATTGGGTCATACCGTATAGGAGCTAGTCAGATCTTACTGATTAATTATAAATTGATTATAATTAATATTAAGATGGTTATAATTAATTATACGTGATATAATTAAATTATATATGTCATATAAGATGACAAACAGAAACAACGGTTAATTTATAAGTGTACTCGATACGTTGTATAAAACCGTACCGAAATCGAACCATGAGAAATATAATTGTTTAGAACAATTATATTAGATAGCCATGAAAAGAAGCAAAACTCAATTTGATTTTGTCAATGACAATTTGGTAAATACCAGAAAACCGAGGGCATTTCAGTCATTGACGAACCTCCTCAAAATGGCAATTTGGTAAATACCAGAAAACTGAGGGTATTTCAGTCGTTGACGAGCCTCCTCATTTGCCTATAAATAGAGGGGCAGGGGTAAAGAGAAAATCCCTAAATTCACTTGTATCGTATCTGATCTGTCTGATCAAATCGATATATCTATTTTGTCCTTTTCTCGGTTACGGTTATTTATGGGATTCGGAAACAATATATTTATGAAAGTTGCGATATTTCTATTGAATAACTGCGGGTCGTAAATATACTTATTTTGTCATTTTCTCAGTTACGTGTTTTTGCATAATTTCGTGGTTTACTGTATTTCTGGCAAAAGAAATAAACCGCTCTCTGGTTAGTCCTGGTGGATAACCGAAAGATGTATCAGACGTCTAATACTCCGAGGCGAGACGTTCCTCAGATTCGATCTTCTCGATCTGCTGCATTCCAATTAGAATTTGGAGACAAGAAATAAATCGCTCTCTGGTTAGTCCTGGTGGGTAACTGATAGAGGTATCAGACGTCTGATACTCTGAGGCGAGACGTTCATCAAATTCGATCTACTCAGTTTGCTGCATTCCAATTAGAATTTGGAGACAAGTTATAAATATGATATATTAATCTATTTAATTTGTAAATAGATTAAAGTTTTAGAAATCAATCTGGAGTAGATCTGTAAAAGGATTAAGTTGGGTTTTGATGCCAAAGGAGTATTGAAGGTGGACCGCCTTGGAAAGTTTTCTGACATACCTCGTTTAATCCTTGGCTTAAGTTAGAAGTAAAATTTTTGTTTTACGTTCTTTCCACATCTTATGTAAATAAATAGATTTGAACAGTCAAAACCCCAATAGACTTAATCAATTAGTTTGAACCATCAAAACCCAACACTTACTTCGTGCTAATAAATATCAATAAAATAAATATAATAATCTACCCCAACATGCAAGAAGTCTAATTTTGTATTTTATTTTATCCTATGGTTTAGCTTATTTATTTACATCATATAATTGAAGGGATTTTAGGTTTGCTTAAAAGAAGAATTTCTAAAATTTCTAAAGCAACCAAGGACCTTAATTAGATGTATCTAAACCTACACTAAAGTATTGATTAGAGATTTCATACCTCCTTTGATATCATAATCAAAGGTGAAGAACCTCCAATCGATTAGTTGGCCTTCTTGTTCTTTTATCTACCTCCAAACAACAAATAGATGACGCCTCCCTAGTATCCACCTAGGATTAATTAGAAAAATAAATTTCTTATTGCTAGAGAATATTATTTGTTGTTGCTCCTTAATCAAGGTTTCTACCCTTCAATTAAATAATTTTATTATTGTAGAAACTGTACTCAACACGTGAGAAATAAGTGGATTAAGAGAAGAAGAAATTTCATCTTTTTAGAGGAAATTTTTTTTGCTCACTTGAAGAGAAAGAAATTAGTATTTTTAAGGAATGTCTTTAGGATTTCCCACTAAGACTAGAATATTCCTAAATCAATTATATTCATTTCCTTTTTCTCCATTTTTCTTTAATTTCAAATTTAAATGAATTAATTAACAATTATGGCTGCCAACTTTCTTTCCCATTAATCCACTACAATCAATCTAATTAATTGCATTCTGCATCACATGCATCATAAATATATTTCTCATAAAATTATATGACATGTCAACACATGATATAATATATTTTTGACTAAGGTTGTTATCTCCATGACATTTATTTTAGTATCATATGATGAATATAATATACTAAATTATAACTATTATAATTAATTATTATAACATCATATTCATATCACATATGACATACTAAAATAATTTATCTAATTAATATCTTATTTTGGTGTGACCCAAGAGGATCTATGTCATGTTGGCAATATAATTAAAACTCTTTTTTAGTTATATAAATCACGAGCAGTATCTAGCAATACATTGTGATTACCCAATTAACACAGATGATATGTACAATACAAAACCACGGTCCAATATAAAATACATGTATATACGTGTTAATTCTTATGTCTCGTGATATCATTAATAAATTAAAGATAGGAATGTGTCATCCTTTAGAATTTATTCGTTTCTTGATCCAAAACAGATTGTTTATGATTAACTCTTAATCATATAGCATGCATACAATCGTACTTCATCAAGGAAAATAGTGATATCATCACTCATTAAACACGAGGGACAATAGTAATCTTGATGAACAACTTTCCTCCACACAAGTCATGTATATTGAAATATCATATGTATAACTACCGGTTAAGACTAGCGTTGGACACTACTCACAATA
Organism: Carex divulsa; assembly: GCA_964058895.1. Lineage (NCBI taxonomy): Eukaryota > Viridiplantae > Streptophyta > Magnoliopsida > Poales > Cyperaceae > Carex > Carex divulsa. The sequence continues at coordinate 6,516 of CAXKVK010000054.1, forward strand.
TATACTTTTCATGTAGGAAAGACGAACATCTCATACTTTAGAATTCAACACATATTAAATAATTGATGACACGTAACACAATCCATTCAATATTTCATTTAGGGTCAAGTCTAATACTATGTTCTCCAACATGCATTTATGTGATTAAATTGGTAACTCCTTACATATAGTTTGTAGAACATAACCATCATTTAACTCACATACAAATCTTTTTATGGTCAATTAGTGTTCCATGCTAATTGCTAAGATTATAGACTATTTTAGAGTAATTATCATCTTAATTATAGAGTTCTAGAATTCAAGTCATCAACTCAAATAATCTATAATACGACAAATACTCAAGGAACAAAATGATACAAGTCATTCAAATCATGAACAAAATATAAAACCTATAATGTAATTGGATTCTAGACCATAACACTAACAATAATATGACCTTTTATGGCCCACTCGACTCTCATGGGCCGTGGCTCATTTCCGATGTTAGGTCTGAATGTATTAAGATTCGTGCGAATCAAGTACACATATTATATATATCGGACGACATCAACCGGTTACCAAATCAAATTATCTCTATATATCAAGTGCGTACGAATCTTGATACGGATCAGACGGTCCGATCAAACATTGGACTCCTGCTACTTTTTTGCCCACTCCCCATGAATAATATTAAATTAGATCGGTTCTAAATTGAAATTATAAATAAATAATTAATTAGTATAATACAGTTCAATGAGAAATAATTATGATTTAGTGCAAATGTAAACCTCATTCTTTAATGACATATCTATGATTTTTTTATGTTGCTTCGAAGGGAAATAAGAGAGAAAAACAATTATTAAAATAAGTTGTATTTTTTGTTGTTGTCATATTATGATTCTTGTTACTGTTGGAAGAGTTATATGCATTTATGTACATAGCACAAAGAATGGAATCATGTTATGAGATTATTAAATGGCATATAATATTCCTCAGAAGATTAAAAAAAAGAAACAAATACATGATCAATCAATTATCAACCAATTCAAAAATTCTTTCAATGACATTTAAAAAAAAATAGTAATCAACACTAATCAGATAATCGAGTATCTACAAATCAATTAAATAAGAGAGTTTATGAAAGTTTTCGCAAAAAAATGAGAAAAGAAGAGGAAGAATAGATTATGTGAGAAGGAAAATGCTGGAGAGATATCGGCGAGTATGTATAGTGGGTATTTGTCTGTATAAATTTAGACTTTTATACATTAAAACATCAAAATAATGCATAGAATAGAAAAAAGTAGATTATTTAATATCGAAGGGCTGATTTTTAATTCAAAATTTATTTTTTAATCAAATTGCTTTTCGCGCATGTTCAAATTAAGAATGTCTACAAAGAAAAATGTATATCAACATTTTAGGATTGTTTTTATAAAACGTAAATAAAAAAAGAGAAATTTAGATACATATCCATCATAACTTCATCAATTAGATATTTACCCATCAAAACTTCAAATTTAGCTATTTTCTCATTCAAACTCATCTATTTTATTTATATCCCCATTTAGTGATTTTGATTTAATCAATTTAAAAAATATTAATTAAAATGATAAAACAAATGAAATGATGCTTTTGTCCCTAAATTCAAATTCTAAGCTGTGCTCTTCCTTTCTTTTTTTTTTGTTTTGAAAATGTGCTCTTTCTTTCTTTCACTGACAACTCGGATGGATTCTTCTAGCTCATGTGCTCTCCAGCACTAAACGCGATCAAAGAACTGAAGTTAGAGACAAAATATAAATATATACTTATTTTTAACCACAACTAAATCAGTAGTTAGTATTTTTTAACTTAGTTCAATAAATGAACTAATTCCATACAACTATCACCTTTTGTGAGATCAAAACCAAAACAAAACGAAACAAAAGAACAAAATGGGTAAATAAAAATGTCGTCAATCTGCGGACTCATCTACTTATCTGGCCATTCTTATTCCCACCAAATTCCAAAATCGGAAGACCGATGAAAAGCCAAGTGAGAGAGGAGGTGAGAGACACAACAGCTAGGCACCTCTTGCATCGCTCTCAAATCAACACGTAAATGGAAGCGACTGAGAGAATTGTGAAAAGATGCGTCCAGTATTGGATCCTCCCATCGCAGGAATTTGAGGTCCCGTCGTTGCTACCTCATGCCATGGCCGCACATGAGATTGAATGATTCGATTGTGCTCTCATGGGAGGGGGGAGGGGGGAGGGGGGGAGGGGTAAGAAAATAGATTTTGTAAAATTTGACTTGTTTGGTTATGTAATTTAAAGTTAGGTACAAAAACGTCATTTCATTTGTTTTAACAATTTTTTTAATATTTTTAATTGATTAAATCACTAATACATGGGGATATAAATAAAATAGATGAGTTTGAATGGAGAAATAACTAGATTTGAAGTTTTGATAGGTAAATATTTAATTGATGAAGTTATGATAGAAATGCACGAGGCAGAAGGACGAGAGAGAGAGAAAGTCGGAAGGGAACAAAAGAGCTAACAAAGGAGACCTTTCAGTTTTTCTGTTCCATCATGCGCTTCATCACAATGCTAATCCGAAAGTATATCAGACGACTAATCCATATGTGTGCAGGAGATTTGGTTCCTTTTACTTGACATCTAATTTTTTTTCATTGTCAGATGTTGTGGTTTACAGTATCTGTCCCTAACGATATAAACCACAGTGCACATTTTAATATAGATATCATGTTAAGTAGTTCTAATTGATTCTTTAAATTTTTAAAACAAAAATAAAAATGTGAAATAAGAGAAAGACACAAATATTTGAATTCTTTTCTTAAAATAAAGGGAGAATTGGTTATATGCCAAACCTTGAATTTTGAAAATTGTCACTGCAAAATTCAAGTTCATGCTAATGCCACGACAAATCTAAGTTCATTGTGATTTTGCCTCAAATACAGATTTTTTATACTATTTTTATGTAAAACTAATTTAAAATTTCTGTTTTGAAACATGTATTCTTGTATCATATTTTACCCTTCGTCTTTATACCATTCAGAGACTCACTCGCCTTCTTTCTCAAGTAACGCCTCCACAACTCGCCTCCTCCTCCTCTGATTATTTTCACTTGAAAAGCAAAACCAACAATACTTTGACTCAGTTATTGAGGAGCTGGTTGTGTCTGTATTTGGAGCCGATTTCTCTCCCGCTCTCTCTTATCTGTCCATCGATGGTGGCTTTGAGCAATAATTTGCACTTTTATAGTTCCCAATGGAATTAGGGTTTTATAGATTATTTTCTAATTTTGGTTAACAAGCTATTGATATATATTTCATATTTGTGTGTTGTATTAAGAGAAAATAAAGTTTGGATGCTTTAGGTGTACGGTACCAGTTTAGTACCAGCTGCAAATTGTTACTGGTACAGTACAAGTTTCGGTACCAGTTACAGCTGATATTACTGTTATGCTGTACCAGTATAGAATTTTTTCTGCTGCAAACTCTTGGAGAAGCGCAAAACTAATTGAAGAATAATTTTAGTCAATTCATTCCTTACCGAAATATTAATTGTTCTTGTGATTCGTTTATCATCCTTGTGTAATTTCAATATTTCTTTGGAAATTTTTTGAAGAGCTGGTTGTTTCTCCTAATGTGGTACATATTTATGAGGTTAGCATTTTGTGTGCCTTATGTATTGTCTATTAACATTTCGTTGGGGTTATCTGTATGACCTATGAAATCAGATTTTCAATTTTATTGAGAATGAAAATACCAGTAGATTTTCAATTTGTTTATTAACATTTCGTAAGGGGAGAGAACGCAGAGTTGAGTTCTCATCAGTTGTATTTGGAGGGTATTTTAGTCAATGGTTTTTATTTTTTATTTTAACATGAATAAAATTGTATTTGGGGCAAAATTACAATTAATTTAGATTTGTAATGGCATTAGCATGAACTTGAATTTTGCAGTGGCAATTTTCAAAATTCAAGGTTTTTCAATGGCATATAACCAATTCTCCCTAAAATAAAATGGTGTCCGACCTTGCAAACTACAATTTATCTTCCATTTTCAAATCTTAATTTTTCCTTGTGTTAGATTCGGCGAGCCAACAACTATTTTTTAAACAAATTATGAGACGATTATAGTTTCAAATTCCTTATCTTGATGGGCATAGTGAATTCTAGACATGTTTATAAAAAGAAACTAAACTTTGAATTGAAAAATATTACCTGCAGGGGCGGAACCAAGGCAGGGGCCAGCCTAGGCCCCGGCCTCCCTTGGTCTGGAAAATATATAGAAATTTTCAGAAAATATACAGAATTTTTTTTTTGCTTATGAGCCCTTGGCACTCCCTAAATTATTTATGGGCCCTTGGCACTCCCTAATTTTTTTGGAATCACATCCTCTGCGAAGCTTTTACCTGCGGAGGTTGTGCGGTTCTTTTAATCTGGTCCGTTTGTTTTGATCGGACGGACCAAATAAGATTATGGCACGAATCTAAAAGAAAAATTAATATTGCCCCCTCCATCCCGAACACTTACCGGCTGAGAGTAAATCTGGACAGTCCGATCAGCTCCGCACCGCAAACTTCTGCAAAGGATACTGGTCCAAATTTTTTTTACTTATGGGCCCTAAATTATTTATAACTCCTCCTAATTTTCATTCCTGGTTCCGCCACTGATTACCTGATTTTATGCATTAAAAAAATAAGATACCCTTTCTCTCTCTTTTTCTTATATTTTCTGTAAATAAAAAATCTTGTGAAATTTGACATGGTTTTTTAGCATGCACAAGCATTGGACGTAACACAAGTACGATATATTATTCGATATGTGTCAAATACAATCTGTGAAGGCATTTTATGGATTTGAATCATTAGTCGTCTTACATCAAAGAAAAGGTGATAAAATCAAAACGTTTCATAAAATAACTCACGCGCACACAGTTTCAATACGGAAATAATTAATTAGCCCGGCCTAGTTAAAGCCCAAATTAACCCAAGGGCCCAAGTTTTCTTCCATGCTTCCTGTGCCGACTGGGGACAATTAATTTGGATATCGCAAGAAATCAAGAATTTGTTTGGGAGAAAAATAGAGGGGAGAGAGAGAAGCAAGATTGAGCTAGGCTTTGCACAGAACTCTCTCCGAGACTATTCGATAGGAAAATCAGGTTCGTTTTAATCAATTTTGCTCTTTTCTTTTAGTTGATATCTTCTATTTGCATGCGATTATCTTTGTATCGATATCTATCGGGCGCTTTTACGTAAGAAGCGATCTTACATGCGATGTTGTATTGATTATAGGAGTAGAGAATAATCCGATATCCTCTCTGTGTATTATCGTCTGTGATTTGGAAAATCGAATTTTGTTAATTTGTTTTAAATTTACGTTCACAAGCTAACATGCATAGATATATATTTGATTTAGAAATTAGGGCTAATTTTAAATCTATGTCTTTTTTTCATCAAGAAAGTTGAGTTAGTAATGTCGATCAATTAGTAAAAGATTATGGTTAAGTATCTGTGTCACCATTAAGCCTTTTCTTTTGTATTTCTTGGGGGGCCTAATGACAGTACAGATAATTTGCTATCCCAGACAAATTGGTATTTAGTTAGAAATGGGAAGAAAGGGGGCGGCCAGTCATCTGTTTTTGTCTCGTGATAAAATTCGAAGCCAAGAGGTAGAAAATCAGTTATAACTATATCTATTACTTCTGTCACTAGTTAATTAAAATAGTTCCATAGTAGTGTGAGTACCAAATTATTGGGTTATCTATATAAAGAAGTACCTCTGCAGTAGAATTATCGTGTTTGTTTTTAAAGAGCTAACGGCTGTTTTAGTGGCTTTTTTGACACGGCAAGGGTACAAAGTTTATGATTTTTTATTTTTCACTACAAGACATAATTGAAAAGCGCACGAGAACATATTAGATAAGATGTACCACTTTAGGGTGTGTTTGGCTGCAAAACAAGAATATCTAATGATTCTCTTATTAGAATAGCCAAATCTCAAAACTCTTAGGAATAGCCTATTTTAATAAGACAAAAAGTTTGGATTCACTAGTCTAGCTATTCTAACCCAACTAAACACCGAATAGCCTATTTTCAATTCAACCAAACATACCCTTAAGGTACAATTTTACCATGTCGTGATGTTTAGTCCCAATTGAGCATTAGTCAGTCAAAAAAAAAAAGAAAATAATTGCAAGTCTTTGTGGCAGCCGTAAAGAAATTTTTGAATGGCGTATCATTTATTCAGAAATCATTTGAATTGAATATTTTGTTTATGTGATTTTACTCTCACAATTTCTTTCTTATTTAGGGCTTTCCTTCTAGTCACATCTTAAGATTGTAACTCACCACAATATTTTTTTTGTAGGCTGTTGCTGATCTCTTGGAAGCTGTCAGTTCTTTAGTGACTGGCCTCACTGAATGCCCGTCTGACGAGAAAACCAGACAAATACAAAAGATAATTAAAATCATAAACCAGCCGGTGCCACCATCAAAGAACCAATATGTCTTTGCCCATGACTCTTCGATGGATTCCGAGGAGAATGAAATGGCTGGCGAAGATGATGATAATCACAGACACAAGCACCAGAGGCGTGAGTTATCCGGGCTTCCCATGCCAAATGAGAACAGAACCCCTATGGAAGAACCCTCCACTGAACTGCCAACCAAGAAACGAGTCAGGCCCTTCGATCACTCTTCCATGTTCGACAAGAGGTGTTTTCGGTCAAATAATCCATTTCACGGCCGAGGGACAGTGGAACCTTCAACGATGAAAATGGGCTTTCCTCGTCAGTGGTGCCCAGATTATGAGGAGCTGGGATATTGTCTTAGAGGAGATATGTGCCCCATGGAACATGGCGCCAATTGTATTATGGTGGAAGATGTTCAGGTTTGATTTTAAAATTTCATTTATGTTCCATACAATTTGTTATAGATATATGGCATATTAACTTGGATGCACCTAGTACGGGCACCATAAGCACTTAGTTTCACCTTCTTTTTATTGGCTCCTGTATTTGTGCCCTTTATTGGCAATTTTCATGCTTTGAATGCACAAAGATGCTATACTGAGGCTGATTTGTGTTAAGTCATTTATAATACTGTGTTATAATTTCAACAAAAATGAGTACAATTTAAATATACAGTAAGGCTTGTTTAATCAGTTGCAATTGGGGTAATCCTAGTTCTCACATTAATGCCCTATATTTGGCAAGCACTGGCTGAAACAGAGTTGTGCTATTTAGGGTTAAACATGACTGAAAGTGACCTTTTCTCATCCTATTATCTTTGCAGAGTCTTCACCAGCTGAAAATAATGGGAGTTCAGTCTGATACGGTACCTAAACCAATTACTCTAAAAGACCCTTTGAGGTTGAACGGTGTGCTCGCATCTGCCATCACTGCTCCAGATGCTGATGCGTACGACCCCGATCAACCTTTATGGGCAAACGGGCAGTCTGTGGATTCTCCAAAGTATACCAGTGCTGGTACCACCACTTCTCCAGATGCGTATGACCCTGATCAACCATTATGGGCAAATGGGCAGTCTGTGGATTCTCCAAAGTATACCAGTGCTGGTACCACCACTGCTCCAGATGCGTACGACCCCGATCAACCCTTATGGGCAAACGGGCAGTCTGTGGATTCTCCAAAGTATACCAGTGCTGGTACCACCACTGCTCCAGATGCGTATGATCCCGATCAACCTTTATGGGCAAACAGGCAGTCTGTAGATTCTCCAAAGTATACCAATGCTGGTACCGCCACTGCCCCAGATGCGTACGACCCCGATCAACCTTTATGGGCAAACAGGCAGTCAGTGGACTCTCCAAATTGTACCGGTGCTGGTACCGCCGCTGCTCCAGATGCTGATCTATACGACCCTGATCAACCTCTATGGGCAAACGGTCAGCTCATGGCTTCTCCAAACCATACTAGTGCGGGTACTGCCACTGGTGCAAGTAACAATAACCCCTCTTATCACCTCAACCCATGCACGTCTGTGTGGAGTCGTACTGGCAATACTGGTGTAGGCTGTCAGAGAGCTTCATTTGTCTAGCAATCTTCTATTAGAATAGAGATTATAAGTTTTAGAAGCACTAGCTTATTTCTTTCTGTTCCTTTAATTTTTCTGTGACAACTGTTATCAGCCTGAATAGTGTGTGGTATTTTTTGCTATTCTTGTATTCAAATGGTCAAATGACTTGATAGTTATAAAACGGCAATTGATATTAATTACTCGCTTTCTGTTTTTGGTGTCGATATGCATCGAATTATTGTTATTCACAGGATTTCTTTTTTATAGCATAAAAAAAATTAAATTCATGGCACAAGAATCTTCTTCTAATTCACAGGATTTCTTTTTTATTGCATAAAAAAAATTAAATTCACGGCATCATAATCTTCTTCGTGTTGAAAATAATAATCAGTCCGCATAAACTCTTGCGATTTGAAGCAGTGTTGTAAATAACGGTATGCAGATAGAGTACCGCCAAATGATTAATCGGAAATAATTGAGAAAAATCAATCATAATTAGTCGATTGGTTAAAAAAATCTGCAATTATTTGATTACTGTCAATAACTAATCGGTTGATTAATTGGTCTAAACAAACATTTTTTACAACACTGATTTGAAGAGATCTTGTATTGTTTGTTGAAGTGCGTTACACTAGTATATCTGGATAGGCGTGGTTGAATTATATAATTTAATAATATTGTATAAATTATATTGGCCATAGAGATAGGGTCTCTTTTTTGGAGATAAACATTACAAATTACAAATAGAGTTAGCTAAAATTTATAAATGTTATTCAGTCTTTTGTTACAATTCTTTCATTTGTCATTAATTACTCGTTATCAGCGCTTTATAGGTGCTGGTTTTAAGCTTCAACCAACTACTCGGTAAAAAAAGAAACTTGTAGTGTTATTTGTTGCCATCCTCATTCGCTCTCTTTTCGCTTACTTTCATCGACTCCCAACTATTTTAGGCTTTAACTCATCAAAATTTAATTTCGACCTGAAAATTGCTAATGTGAGCACATGTCAGAGATAATTTACACATTAATATAATTGTTTTTTTTTAGGATAAACCCGTAGGCAATATGATTATTATATGTACATTGTGACAATATCAAATTGCTCAAAAGAAAGTTATTTTATAAGATTTCCCCTTTCCAGCTTATCTTCTGACAATATTCTCAAGCTTCATAAAATTGCTGAATTGATAAACTTATTTCTCAGCCAAACGGTGCCAATCTTTCTAATTTCAAGAAAAAAACTAGCTTACTGCTTACATGGGATTCTAATTAAAAAAAAAAACTAGCTTATTAGTAGTGACTATCAAATTGAACTCTCTTTTTCTTTTCTTTTTTTGATTGAAGCTCGTAGGCATATATTGCCAGTAAATCAGTACACGTGCTCCTTTAGTTAATTTAACTCTTTTTTTTGCTCCACTAGATTTGAATATCTTAGTGTTTTTTTTTTTTTTTGGGAGTATCTATTTAGGTTACCAGTATTCTTATGTGAAAAAAGGATGTGTTGGATAGGCTAAGGAAATATGTTAATATGCTATTAAAAAAACACTTTTAACAAAACAAGACTTTTCAAGTGTTCAAGGTTTTTATAGTTCTGTCCAAAATTTATTTTAGTCATGCAATAAAATAGATATATTTCGTCCATTGGTAATTAGCAATAAAGGGGTTTTTCATATAGCTGATATACTTGTATTGGTTTGTAAAATCAAAATTATTTGGCATCTACTTATTTATTTTGTAAAGGATTGGAAGATTAATCTAACAAATAGTATCATTATTACGTATATGTTTATTTTCTTCTAATTTCTAGTTAAATGATTTCAAAAATATGTAAAAAAAGTCATTAACATAATTACTAAAGTTTGGCAATATAAAACGTTATACTTGTTGTCATTCACATAATTTAAGAAATACTTAAAATTAATTCAAGAAAAAGTTGTATGACCTATAGAAGTGTCTTTTAACAATGTTATATATGATTGAGATTATAAAGAATACAAATATTATTATAATAATAAAAAGTTTGATGAGCCAATTTTTATAATGCGGCTAATTCTTCCTAAAAAAATCATATATAAATACATGGCTAAAAATTAGGATGAGACAAGCCTAATAATGAATGTACTTACAATTTCTTTAATAATATTCACTGAAGAAAAAATAACTTAGAGAACTAATTAATTTTACAATTTTTTTATGCGCATTAGTTTTAGTGAAGGATAATTTTTAACTTTACGATTATTTTTACTATAATTAATGACGCATCTAACAATTGAAAATATTTAATTTCTTGAAATATATTTGATGGTTTGAAAGTCAACTAAATATCAATTATTTAACTTTACGATTATTCTGTACATTTCATAGTACAAAAGTGTTGTTTTTATTTTATTGAGAAAAATACATTAAACAAAAGTATACTTGTTTTCTCTTTACTTTTATTTTATTGAGAAGTTATTGAAAGGCATTGTACCTACACACAATGTCTAGCTTGATTAACAAAAGGTGGACAGAAATGACCGATTTTTTTTAATATATTTTTTTAAAAATATCGTAAAAGATGATCGTTTTGTTGAAAAATTAAAATATAAGAAAAACGGGATTGATTATCTCGTCCTCCGGACGATACAAAATTTTCCGTCCAGATTAACACCTTTGACATTTCTTGGACAAGATAGATTATTCCGTCCAGCATTTTAATAATTTTTTTTCTTATTGATCTCATGTAAGAGAATTGGAAAAAAAAATACTACAGTGCTACCCCGTCCAACTATATTCTCTGAACGGGATAAACTATTTGTTTTTCCAATATTTTGATTTTCTAGCAAAATGATCTCCTTCGCGATATTTTTTATTTTTATTACTGATTAATAAAAAAATCGGCATAAATAAACTCTTTCGCTTTTTGTTGGTACTTTGTAGTCTTTATTTTGGTTCCTTCTTTATTCATACTTTTCAGTTATTTATTCTATATATTAGTTATTAGTGCATTAAAGGAATATATAAATTTTATAGTCCTCTAGAGAAAAAAATGTCGGACAATGAACATGTGCTTATATCCTTCTTTTGTAACTTATACTTACAAAATCTTATTAAGATCAAGCTGCAATTCTGTCCTTACTGTTAGTTTGTAATAATCTAGAAGTCAATAATAGGATAAATTATTATAAAACTTTGTTCATGAATTGAGTGATTAATAAACTGTCATTTTGTTGCCTTGAGTATTATTGAATTTATGAATCATTCATTTATCTGATTAGAGTCAATAACTGGAATTGTGAAACAAACTTCATAATATAAATGATATATATTCTTAAAAATCTCTAACCGAGGTAATTTGCAGGAACACTAATTTACAGTTACAACGTTAGTATGTGGATTGAAAGATTGTCAAGTTTTACATATTACTAACAAGAGATGTCATTTTAATCACATAGATACATGTTCTAGGAATACGGTATTTGACAGACCCCGAATGAAACATTAAATGGAATTGTGTACGTGTCATTAATGTTTTCATTCAGTGTTAAGTTCTAAAGTATGAGGTATTTATCTTTCCTACTAAGATATGTGTATGTGCGATTGTTATCTAACACTGTCGGTAAAACGCAGTTATAACGGTAGCTCTTCAGTATACATAGCTTAGTTGAGGTAGTGATAGTTTACCAAAAGTACTATTGTCCCTCGTATCTCTATACGAGTTATAGTATCTCTAGGCCCATTGATAGAGTAAGATTATCTGCTAGCAGTATAATTATAAGAGTAATTATATTTGATAATATGCTCAAGATCAAGAAAATATTAAGTTTGCAAGGATGAGACACACCTACCTTGAAACTGATATGATACTGTGAGACATAAGAATTAACACGAGTAAATTAGTTTACTTGATCGTGGTATTGTATAGTACAGCATCATCTGTGTAATTCGATGGTCATAGTGCAGATGTTAGATGTCTCCTATGATTATAGAAGTTAAAACAGTTAATTCTATTTACCAACATAACACAGATCCCATTGGGTCATACCGTATAGGAGCTAGTCAGATCTTACTGATTAATTATAAATTGATTATAATTAATATTAAGATGGTTATAATTAATTATACGTGATATAATTAAATTATATATGTCATATAAGATGACAAACAGAAACAACGGTTAATTTATAAGTGTACTCGATACGTTGTATAAAACCGTACCGAAATCGAACCATGAGAAATATAATTGTTTAGAACAATTATATTAGATAGCCATGAAAAGAAGCAAAACTCAATTTGATTTTGTCAATGACAATTTGGTAAATACCAGAAAACCGAGGGCATTTCAGTCATTGACGAACCTCCTCAAAATGGCAATTTGGTAAATACCAGAAAACTGAGGGTATTTCAGTCGTTGACGAGCCTCCTCATTTGCCTATAAATAGAGGGGCAGGGGTAAAGAGAAAATCCCTAAATTCACTTGTATCGTATCTGATCTGTCTGATCAAATCGATATATCTATTTTGTCCTTTTCTCGGTTACGGTTATTTATGGGATTCGGAAACAATATATTTATGAAAGTTGCGATATTTCTATTGAATAACTGCGGGTCGTAAATATACTTATTTTGTCATTTTCTCAGTTACGTGTTTTTGCATAATTTCGTGGTTTACTGTATTTCTGGCAAAAGAAATAAACCGCTCTCTGGTTAGTCCTGGTGGATAACCGAAAGATGTATCAGACGTCTAATACTCCGAGGCGAGACGTTCCTCAGATTCGATCTTCTCGATCTGCTGCATTCCAATTAGAATTTGGAGACAAGAAATAAATCGCTCTCTGGTTAGTCCTGGTGGGTAACTGATAGAGGTATCAGACGTCTGATACTCTGAGGCGAGACGTTCATCAAATTCGATCTACTCAGTTTGCTGCATTCCAATTAGAATTTGGAGACAAGTTATAAATATGATATATTAATCTATTTAATTTGTAAATAGATTAAAGTTTTAGAAATCAATCTGGAGTAGATCTGTAAAAGGATTAAGTTGGGTTTTGATGCCAAAGGAGTATTGAAGGTGGACCGCCTTGGAAAGTTTTCTGACATACCTCGTTTAATCCTTGGCTTAAGTTAGAAGTAAAATTTTTGTTTTACGTTCTTTCCACATCTTATGTAAATAAATAGATTTGAACAGTCAAAACCCCAATAGACTTAATCAATTAGTTTGAACCATCAAAACCCAACACTTACTTCGTGCTAATAAATATCAATAAAATAAATATAATAATCTACCCCAACATGCAAGAAGTCTAATTTTGTATTTTATTTTATCCTATGGTTTAGCTTATTTATTTACATCATATAATTGAAGGGATTTTAGGTTTGCTTAAAAGAAGAATTTCTAAAATTTCTAAAGCAACCAAGGACCTTAATTAGATGTATCTAAACCTACACTAAAGTATTGATTAGAGATTTCATACCTCCTTTGATATCATAATCAAAGGTGAAGAACCTCCAATCGATTAGTTGGCCTTCTTGTTCTTTTATCTACCTCCAAACAACAAATAGATGACGCCTCCCTAGTATCCACCTAGGATTAATTAGAAAAATAAATTTCTTATTGCTAGAGAATATTATTTGTTGTTGCTCCTTAATCAAGGTTTCTACCCTTCAATTAAATAATTTTATTATTGTAGAAACTGTACTCAACACGTGAGAAATAAGTGGATTAAGAGAAGAAGAAATTTCATCTTTTTAGAGGAAATTTTTTTTGCTCACTTGAAGAGAAAGAAATTAGTATTTTTAAGGAATGTCTTTAGGATTTCCCACTAAGACTAGAATATTCCTAAATCAATTATATTCATTTCCTTTTTCTCCATTTTTCTTTAATTTCAAATTTAAATGAATTAATTAACAATTATGGCTGCCAACTTTCTTTCCCATTAATCCACTACAATCAATCTAATTAATTGCATTCTGCATCACATGCATCATAAATATATTTCTCATAAAATTATATGACATGTCAACACATGATATAATATATTTTTGACTAAGGTTGTTATCTCCATGACATTTATTTTAGTATCATATGATGAATATAATATACTAAATTATAACTATTATAATTAATTATTATAACATCATATTCATATCACATATGACATACTAAAATAATTTATCTAATTAATATCTTATTTTGGTGTGACCCAAGAGGATCTATGTCATGTTGGCAATATAATTAAAACTCTTTTTTAGTTATATAAATCACGAGCAGTATCTAGCAATACATTGTGATTACCCAATTAACACAGATGATATGTACAATACAAAACCACGGTCCAATATAAAATACATGTATATACGTGTTAATTCTTATGTCTCGTGATATCATTAATAAATTAAAGATAGGAATGTGTCATCCTTTAGAATTTATTCGTTTCTTGATCCAAAACAGATTGTTTATGATTAACTCTTAATCATATAGCATGCATACAATCGTACTTCATCAAGGAAAATAGTGATATCATCACTCATTAAACACGAGGGACAATAGTAATCTTGATGAACAACTTTCCTCCACACAAGTCATGTATATTGAAATATCATATGTATAACTACCGGTTAAGACTAGCGTTGGACACTACTCACAATATATACTTTTCATGTAGGAAAGACGAACATCTCATACTTTAGAATTCAACACATATTAAATAATTGATGACACGTAACACAATCCATTCAATATTTCATTTAGGGTCAAGTCTAATACTATGTTCTCCAACATGCATTTATGTGATTAAATTGGTAACTCCTTACATATAGTTTGTAGAACATAACCATCATTTAACTCACATACAAATCTTTTTATGGTCAATTAGTGTTCCATGCTAATTGCTAAGATTATAGACTATTTTAGAGTAATTATCATCTTAATTATAGAGTTCTAGAATTCAAGTCATCAACTCAAATAATCTATAATACGACAAATACTCAAGGAACAAAATGATACAAGTCATTCAAATCATGAACAAAATATAAAACCTATAATGTAATTGGATTCTAGACCATAACACTAACAATAATATGACCTTTTATGGCCCACTCGACTCTCATGGGCCGTGGCTCATTTCCGATGTTAGGTCTGAATGTATTAAGATTCGTGCGAATCAAGTACACATATTATATATATCGGACGACATCAACCGGTTACCAAATCAAATTATCTCTATATATCAAGTGCGTACGAATCTTGATACGGATCAGACGGTCCGATCAAACATTGGACTCCTGCTACTTTTTTGCCCACTCCCCATGAATAATATTAAATTAGATCGGTTCTAAATTGAAATTATAAATAAATAATTAATTAGTATAATACAGTTCAATGAGAAATAATTATGATTTAGTGCAAATGTAAACCTCATTCTTTAATGACATATCTATGATTTTTTTATGTTGCTTCGAAGGGAAATAAGAGAGAAAAACAATTATTAAAATAAGTTGTATTTTTTGTTGTTGTCATATTATGATTCTTGTTACTGTTGGAAGAGTTATATGCATTTATGTACATAGCACAAAGAATGGAATCATGTTATGAGATTATTAAATGGCATATAATATTCCTCAGAAGATTAAAAAAAAGAAACAAATACATGATCAATCAATTATCAACCAATTCAAAAATTCTTTCAATGACATTTAAAAAAAAATAGTAATCAACACTAATCAGATAATCGAGTATCTACAAATCAATTAAATAAGAGAGTTTATGAAAGTTTTCGCAAAAAAATGAGAAAAGAAGAGGAAGAATAGATTATGTGAGAAGGAAAATGCTGGAGAGATATCGGCGAGTATGTATAGTGGGTATTTGTCTGTATAAATTTAGACTTTTATACATTAAAACATCAAAATAATGCATAGAATAGAAAAAAGTAGATTATTTAATATCGAAGGGCTGATTTTTAATTCAAAATTTATTTTTTAATCAAATTGCTTTTCGCGCATGTTCAAATTAAGAATGTCTACAAAGAAAAATGTATATCAACATTTTAGGATTGTTTTTATAAAACGTAAATAAAAAAAGAGAAATTTAGATACATATCCATCATAACTTCATCAATTAGATATTTACCCATCAAAACTTCAAATTTAGCTATTTTCTCATTCAAACTCATCTATTTTATTTATATCCCCATTTAGTGATTTTGATTTAATCAATTTAAAAAATATTAATTAAAATGATAAAACAAATGAAATGATGCTTTTGTCCCTAAATTCAAATTCTAAGCTGTGCTCTTCCTTTCTTTTTTTTTTGTTTTGAAAATGTGCTCTTTCTTTCTTTCACTGACAACTCGGATGGATTCTTCTAGCTCATGTGCTCTCCAGCACTAAACGCGATCAAAGAACTGAAGTTAGAGACAAAATATAAATATATACTTATTTTTAACCACAACTAAATCAGTAGTTAGTATTTTTTAACTTAGTTCAATAAATGAACTAATTCCATACAACTATCACCTTTTGTGAGATCAAAACCAAAACAAAACGAAACAAAAGAACAAAATGGGTAAATAAAAATGTCGTCAATCTGCGGACTCATCTACTTATCTGGCCATTCTTATTCCCACCAAATTCCAAAATCGGAAGACCGATGAAAAGCCAAGTGAGAGAGGAGGTGAGAGACACAACAGCTAGGCACCTCTTGCATCGCTCTCAAATCAACACGTAAATGGAAGCGACTGAGAGAATTGTGAAAAGATGCGTCCAGTATTGGATCCTCCCATCGCAGGAATTTGAGGTCCCGTCGTTGCTACCTCATGCCATGGCCGCACATGAGATTGAATGATTCGATTGTGCTCTCATGGGAGGGGGGAGGGGGGAGGGGGGGAGGGGTAAGAAAATAGATTTTGTAAAATTTGACTTGTTTGGTTATGTAATTTAAAGTTAGGTACAAAAACGTCATTTCATTTGTTTTAACAATTTTTTTAATATTTTTAATTGATTAAATCACTAATACATGGGGATATAAATAAAATAGATGAGTTTGAATGGAGAAATAACTAGATTTGAAGTTTTGATAGGTAAATATTTAATTGATGAAGTTATGATAGAAATGCACGAGGCAGAAGGACGAGAGAGAGAGAAAGTCGGAAGGGAACAAAAGAGCTAACAAAGGAGACCTTTCAGTTTTTCTGTTCCATCATGCGCTTCATCACAATGCTAATCCGAAAGTATATCAGACGACTAATCCATATGTGTGCAGGAGATTTGGTTCCTTTTACTTGACATCTAATTTTTTTTCATTGTCAGATGTTGTGGTTTACAGTATCTGTCCCTAACGATATAAACCACAGTGCACATTTTAATATAGATATCATGTTAAGTAGTTCTAATTGATTCTTTAAATTTTTAAAACAAAAATAAAAATGTGAAATAAGAGAAAGACACAAATATTTGAATTCTTTTCTTAAAATAAAGGGAGAATTGGTTATATGCCAAACCTTGAATTTTGAAAATTGTCACTGCAAAATTCAAGTTCATGCTAATGCCACGACAAATCTAAGTTCATTGTGATTTTGCCTCAAATACAGATTTTTTATACTATTTTTATGTAAAACTAATTTAAAATTTCTGTTTTGAAACATGTATTCTTGTATCATATTTTACCCTTCGTCTTTATACCATTCAGAGACTCACTCGCCTTCTTTCTCAAGTAACGCCTCCACAACTCGCCTCCTCCTCCTCTGATTATTTTCACTTGAAAAGCAAAACCAACAATACTTTGACTCAGTTATTGAGGAGCTGGTTGTGTCTGTATTTGGAGCCGATTTCTCTCCCGCTCTCTCTTATCTGTCCATCGATGGTGGCTTTGAGCAATAATTTGCACTTTTATAGTTCCCAATGGAATTAGGGTTTTATAGATTATTTTCTAATTTTGGTTAACAAGCTATTGATATATATTTCATATTTGTGTGTTGTATTAAGAGAAAATAAAGTTTGGATGCTTTAGGTGTACGGTACCAGTTTAGTACCAGCTGCAAATTGTTACTGGTACAGTACAAGTTTCGGTACCAGTTACAGCTGATATTACTGTTATGCTGTACCAGTATAGAATTTTTTCTGCTGCAAACTCTTGGAGAAGCGCAAAACTAATTGAAGAATAATTTTAGTCAATTCATTCCTTACCGAAATATTAATTGTTCTTGTGATTCGTTTATCATCCTTGTGTAATTTCAATATTTCTTTGGAAATTTTTTGAAGAGCTGGTTGTTTCTCCTAATGTGGTACATATTTATGAGGTTAGCATTTTGTGTGCCTTATGTATTGTCTATTAACATTTCGTTGGGGTTATCTGTATGACCTATGAAATCAGATTTTCAATTTTATTGAGAATGAAAATACCAGTAGATTTTCAATTTGTTTATTAACATTTCGTAAGGGGAGAGAACGCAGAGTTGAGTTCTCATCAGTTGTATTTGGAGGGTATTTTAGTCAATGGTTTTTATTTTTTATTTTAACATGAATAAAATTGTATTTGGGGCAAAATTACAATTAATTTAGATTTGTAATGGCATTAGCATGAACTTGAATTTTGCAGTGGCAATTTTCAAAATTCAAGGTTTTTCAATGGCATATAACCAATTCTCCCTAAAATAAAATGGTGTCCGACCTTGCAAACTACAATTTATCTTCCATTTTCAAATCTTAATTTTTCCTTGTGTTAGATTCGGCGAGCCAACAACTATTTTTTAAACAAATTATGAGACGATTATAGTTTCAAATTCCTTATCTTGATGGGCATAGTGAATTCTAGACATGTTTATAAAAAGAAACTAAACTTTGAATTGAAAAATATTACCTGCAGGGGCGGAACCAAGGCAGGGGCCAGCCTAGGCCCCGGCCTCCCTTGGTCTGGAAAATATATAGAAATTTTCAGAAAATATACAGAATTTTTTTTTTGCTTATGAGCCCTTGGCACTCCCTAAATTATTTATGGGCCCTTGGCACTCCCTAATTTTTTTGGAATCACATCCTCTGCGAAGCTTTTACCTGCGGAGGTTGTGCGGTTCTTTTAATCTGGTCCGTTTGTTTTGATCGGACGGACCAAATAAGATTATGGCACGAATCTAAAAGAAAAATTAATATTGCCCCCTCCATCCCGAACACTTACCGGCTGAGAGTAAATCTGGACAGTCCGATCAGCTCCGCACCGCAAACTTCTGCAAAGGATACTGGTCCAAATTTTTTTTACTTATGGGCCCTAAATTATTTATAACTCCTCCTAATTTTCATTCCTGGTTCCGCCACTGATTACCTGATTTTATGCATTAAAAAAATAAGATACCCTTTCTCTCTCTTTTTCTTATATTTTCTGTAAATAAAAAATCTTGTGAAATTTGACACGGTTTTTTAGCATGCACAAGCATTGGACGTAACACAAGTACGATATATTATTCGATATGTGTCAAATACAATCTGTGAAGGCATTTTATGGATTTGAATCATTAGTCGTCTTACATCAAAGAAAAGGTGATAAAATCAAAACGTTTCATAAAATAACTCACGCGCACACAGTTTCAATACGGAAATAATTAATTAGCCCGGCCTAGTTAAAGCCCAAATTAACCCAAGGGCCCAAGTTTTCTTCCATGCTTCCTGTGCCGACTGGGGACAATTAATTTGGATATCGCAAGAAATCAAGAATTTGTTTGGGAGAAAAATAGAGGGGAGAGAGAGAAGCAAGATTGAGCTAGGCTTTGCACAGAACTCTCTCCGAGACTATTCGATAGGAAAATCAGGTTCGTTTTAATCAATTTTGCTCTTTTCTTTTAGTTGATATCTTCTATTTGCATGCGATTATCTTTGTATCGATATCTATCGGGCGCTTTTACGTAAGAAGCGATCTTACATGCGATGTTGTATTGATTATAGGAGTAGAGAATAATCCGATATCCTCTCTGTGTATTATCGTCTGTGATTTGGAAAATCGAATTTTGTTAATTTGTTTTAAATTTACGTTCACAAGCTAACATGCATAGATATATATTTGATTTAGAAATTAGGGCTAATTTTAAATCTATGTCTTTTTTTCATCAAGAAAGTTGAGTTAGTAATGTCGATCAATTAGTAAAAGATTATGGTTAAGTATCTGTGTCACCATTAAGCCTTTTCTTTTGTATTTCTTGGGGGGCCTAATGACAGTACAGATAATTTGCTATCCCAGACAAATTGGTATTTAGTTAGAAATGGGAAGAAAGGGGGCGGCCAGTCATCTGTTTTTGTCTCGTGATAAAATTCGAAGCCAAGAGGTAGAAAATCAGTTATAACTATATCTATTACTTCTGTCACTAGTTAATTAAAATAGTTCCATAGTAGTGTGAGTACCAAATTATTGGGTTATCTATATAAAGAAGTACCTCTGCAGTAGAATTATCGTGTTTGTTTTTAAAGAGCTAACGGCTGTTTTAGTGGCTTTTTTGACACGGCAAGGGTACAAAGTTTATGATTTTTTATTTTTCACTACAAGACATAATTGAAAAGCGCACGAGAACATATTAGATAAGATGTACCACTTTAGGGTGTGTTTGGCTGCAAAACAAGAATATCTAATGATTCTCTTATTAGAATAGCCAAATCTCAAAACTCTTAGGAATAGCCTATTTTAATAAGACAAAAAGTTTGGATTCACTAGTCTAGCTATTCTAACCCAACTAAACACCGAATAGCCTATTTTCAATTCAACCAAACATACCCTTAAGGTACAATTTTACCATGTCGTGATGTTTAGTCCCAATTGAGCATTAGTCAGTCAAAAAAAAAAAGAAAATAATTGCAAGTCTTTGTGGCAGCCGTAAAGAAATTTTTGAATGGCGTATCATTTATTCAGAAATCATTTGAATTGAATATTTTGTTTATGTGATTTTACTCTCACAATTTCTTTCTTATTTAGGGCTTTCCTTCTAGTCACATCTTAAGATTGTAACTCACCACAATATTTTTTTTGTAGGCTGTTGCTGATCTCTTGGAAGCTGTCAGTTCTTTAGTGACTGGCCTCACTGAATGCCCGTCTGACGAGAAAACCAGACAAATACAAAAGATAATTAAAATCATAAACCAGCCGGTGCCACCATCAAAGAACCAATATGTCTTTGCCCATGACTCTTCGATGGATTCCGAGGAGAATGAAATGGCTGGCGAAGATGATGATAATCACAGACACAAGCACCAGAGGCGTGAGTTATCCGGGCTTCCCATGCCAAATGAGAACAGAACCCCTATGGAAGAACCCTCCACTGAACTGCCAACCAAGAAACGAGTCAGGCCCTTCGATCACTCTTCCATGTTCGACAAGAGGTGTTTTCGGTCAAATAATCCATTTCACGGCCGAGGGACAGTGGAACCTTCAACGATGAAAATGGGCTTTCCTCGTCAGTGGTGCCCAGATTATGAGGAGCTGGGATATTGTCTTAGAGGAGATATGTGCCCCATGGAACATGGCGCCAATTGTATTATGGTGGAAGATGTTCAGGTTTGATTTTAAAATTTCATTTATGTTCCATACAATTTGTTATAGATATATGGCATATTAACTTGGATGCACCTAGTACGGGCACCATAAGCACTTAGTTTCACCTTCTTTTTATTGGCTCCTGTATTTGTGCCCTTTATTGGCAATTTTCATGCTTTGAATGCACAAAGATGCTATACTGAGGCTGATTTGTGTTAAGTCATTTATAATACTGTGTTATAATTTCAACAAAAATGAGTACAATTTAAATATACAGTAAGGCTTGTTTAATCAGTTGCAATTGGGGTAATCCTAGTTCTCACATTAATGCCCTATATTTGGCAAGCACTGGCTGAAACAGAGTTGTGCTATTTAGGGTTAAACATGACTGAAAGTGACCTTTTCTCATCCTATTATCTTTGCAGAGTCTTCACCAGCTGAAAATAATGGGAGTTCAGTCTGATACGGTACCTAAACCAATTACTCTAAAAGACCCTTTGAGGTTGAAC
>CAXKVK010000055.1:0-28592 GCA_964058895.1 Carex divulsa
CTTACGGACTTCATTTGAACATGCTACAAACCTGTGTTGTTTGGAATTTGTGCAATCTAGAAAATGAGATAATATCTCTTGAGAGAATATTGCAATACACAAATATTCCTAGCGAACCTCCACTTTCTACTCCAATAGATTTGTCATTAGATCAATCATGGCCAGCACATGGAGAGATTATGATTGAAAACCTACAGGTACACCTAGTTTTTTTTGTCTCATTCTTATATTTTCATTGGTTGTGATTAATCCTTCACAAAATAAGTTTTGTAATGCTTGCATGTGTTGTGGCTAAATAAATCCTTAGGTTTAAAGAAAAGTTTGTTTCTCTCATGTAACTTTTGTATTAGAAACTGCAAAGTCAGTAATTTGAACTGAAAAATATTCAAAGTGAATGGTGGGGTCTTGCAGTGACTTATGGTCTCAGTAAATCCTCTTGGCCAAAATGACTTCAAAGCAGAAACAAAGGGAACCAAAACTATCTTACCTGAATGTGTCAAAAATTGAATTAGACTTGAACCCGAGTGAGACCCCAAAATGTCCTATTGTAATGATCAGGACATGAAATTGATTATGTAGCTTCAATCCAATCTGAAAAAAATGCATATTGGCTGATGATAGGAGGAGAATGGGCATGTTACTGTCTAGTAGCAGTTTTAGGTATGAATCTATATCAGATTTCAACAACAGATTTCTACAAACAGAGAGGGTCTCCTGTTGAGGACATCACAACTATTTATTTTTTACAATCTTATTAATTAATCTTTTTGAAACCAGCACCAGCATTCTCCAAGAACTTGTAACAGTATCCAATATTTGAGGCCTTCATAAAGCCTGGAAAACAAATATCCCTTAATTGTAAACTCAAGATAGCATATTCTCATAACAGTTCAATCAAATTAACGAGGGGGCCTAATTAAAACTGAATTATTCAGCATGTCTTAATTTTGCAACAATCTTTGCAACCCTATATTTGCAGTGGAAGAGAGCGGAGAGAACTGGAGGGTGGGCCAGCGTCAGCTGGTTTGCCTTGGGCGTGTGATTCTGAAAATGAGAAAAATATTAGTTCTTGATAAAGCAACAACTTCAACCGATACATCCACAGATAGCATGATTCAAAAGACTTTGAGGCAGTAGTTCTCAGATTCAACTGTGATAACTATTGCACATCGAATCACCTCTGTGCTCGATAGTGATATGGTGCTCCTACTTGATAATGGTTAGTGTTCCCTCAATTATATTTTCTTTCTTTTTGGACCATTTTATTAGGAAATAATGTTTATTTAAATCAGGGTTTTCAGTTATATTTCAAGCTAAAGATTCTTGTTCGTTGTTTTGCAATTTTGCTTCGCATTGGTATATTTACAAAAATGTTGTTCATTATCTTTTGTTCAATACTTTCTGTGAATCCTAAACAATTTTTTTATTATAAACAAGTGTTGTTTTGGAACATGAGAAACCAACTCTGTTGTTGGAAGATGAGTCATCTTTGTTTTCGCAGTTTGTGTTGGAATATACGATGAGATCAACAATGTAGATGTTATTAACCAATTAATCATTATTCTAATTCTGTTGTGTTATTCCACATGCTGATTGACTGTAATAAAATTTGGAATGACAAGATATTAAAGAATGATTTTACTATTATAATGCAACAAAATTTAGCAGTTATCAAGCAAAATGAGCGTGGAAGATGATTTTACTATTATAATGCAACAAAATTTGCCAGGAAACTAAAATTTTGTAGGTGTAGCTGTATGTCTATTAGATGCAAGTAAAAATTAATGCAATAGGTTTTGAACGTCTGCTGAGTGTTGTTGTATCTTTCTTTATTTCCTTAATTTTTGTTTCTGTGTTAGTGTAACTATTATAAAAAAAAATTATGTTCAGTAACTTTTTTTTTGATAAAATGATGGAGATCAAACCTTCGAAATGTCCCTGGTTATTGATACCCAGAAGCATGTTTATATAGGAGATTATCAGTGGGAAAAAGCTGACGTTGGGAAGGTTGCGGTGCATCTGGATGCTAGAAGGGCAAAATTATCCAGCATTTTTTCTAACAAGATCCCTCCAACTGTAGAGCTGAAGTTCTTGTAAGCCAAGAAACTGGGTGTTATTCTCTTTTTGGTACCATGAGTATTGTGATTACACACAAATTCTGTTAAACTAGGAGGGATTGGGTGCTACTATATGTCACAATCACTGTTCTGTTTTAATATTTACAATTTAAACGTTATATTCAAACATATAATAATGTTTTTTTATGATGATCCATCCACGCGAAATTTAGTATTTTTTATTGGAAGCTTATTTAATTTTGTATTTTATCAAGAGTCAAAATCATAAACTTGGTTGGATGGCTAGAAATTATAAAGCAACTTGCAATCACACTATTATGCACTGATACAGGTACGAGTATTTTGTGGATTCAATATGGATATGGTTATAAGTTATTTTTCAAAATTTAAAGATGAGATTATGTCATATATATGTATATATGTATTTTATTATTATTTGTGATACATAATTCTTAATATTATTAATATATGGAGATCAAAGATTTAAATAACGTTTATCACGTCATAGCAAAACGGCTAAAAAAACAGTGCTATGCATATATTTCGCTACTATAGCGTTGATAACGCCATAGCTTTTATGGTCTGAAAATACTATAGCGTCGTTATAGCGCGCTATTTAGAACCTTGATGAAGACATAGAAATTCATATTTTACAACAAGTAAAAGAAGATAACTATTTTCATAGGATGAACCAGAAACAAGTGATTAACGCTCCACAAGCACAGTGATACTCAGTGATTAACAAGAATTAAAAGTAACAAGTGTTTGCATGAATAATAGTCATTGCATGGTAGGATAATTTAGATTGCATTATGATTGTTGAATGAATCAAGTTATATAGTATAATCTAAAAGGGAAGATTTAACAAATCTCCGGGCTGAAACTAAATTCCGCACTGAGAGAATGTTCGATCTCTCACCCGTTCCACTCTTATGTGGGTTCCAGAAAAGGACCAGCCGGCAATGAATACAAATAAAAAGGACATGGATCAGGAGGTCAACGAGCCGAGTAACAAAGATTAAGATACTAAGCAAGGTTGCGAGTGAGCCAAAGCGGAAAGATTCTGGTAGGAATAATATGTTACTTGTTGATTTAGTTTCTATTTAAAATAATTTATACATTGAACAGGCATGGCAGTGGTTGTTTTACTAGCCGTGCCTATTATGATGATTTGTAGAATCATTTTTGCTTATGAAGTTAATGTGGCATTTATGAATGTTATTGGTAATGTATGTGATGTGCGTACGCTTTACGTAGAAATACGTGACGGGTTGTCTCGGAGTGTGACAATCCTAAAAGTTATCTTTGATTCTTACAATTAAATTATTTTCTTATTTTTTTCATTTCTTCTATTTCGTTTCTCGTCTTCCTCTATATTTTCAACAATGAAAATAAAAGTTATTCAATCTTTTCGAATCTGTAGAGAATTTCTAAACATGAGAAGAGTTTCTGAAATGGATAAGTTTCTATTGTGCTATCCTTGTTCAAGTGATCTTCATGTATTGATTATTGTTGTCTCGCACGGGTATTACTTGATTTTTATCATAAATATTGAACATAGCTTATGATATAAACACGTAATTGAGATTTACATGTTATAGTAAATTGTATGATTATAATTTATACCTAATTATTATAAATATTGATTAGAATATATATTATTCTAATATAGGCATACTTACGATAAAGACATATAAGATAGAATGTTCTGGACGGACATACTGATGGTGACCTCTCCTGTTACCCTACAATATCAGGTGCGAGGTTATTGGATTAGTCTGAAATTCATACTAGAAATTAAATCGTAACTCGCTATGCATTTTGAATAATTTATTGACTGCATTGATTGAACTGTTGCATCATATGCATATCCAATACAATTGAAATTGAATTACAGGTGAATCTATTGACTGTCATGTTGATATTATTTATCGATTGATTGATTATTATTTCAAATTATTGATTGAGACTACACTAACTGAATTGATTGAATATTAAATATTGTAATCCTTGAACCTCCATATAGTGAAGAAAAATGATTAATATATCGTAAAGTCTAGCTAGCTACTAGACTTTACTCCAGGACCCTTATGCGCATATGGTGAATGGCCTCAACTGAACCCAGTACCGGTTGGGTAGGGGATATTGAATAAATATAAACTGTGACTATAAGATTAATGAACTGTGGTAACTGTCTTATCAATAATTTTCTTTCCGATAATGACAGTACTATGATATTAATTTCGTATAGTTTCTGCTAACTGATTGTCAGGATAGTTAGAACTGTATTATCATCGATTTTCTTTCTGATACTGACGGCATTGATATATTGATTATATATTGTTTCCATTACCAAATTATCAGGATGGATAGAACAGTATAAGCCTTAACACGACATATACTTGTTATGATATCTGTCAGTGTTACCAGATTATAAATTGCAAAGGTAAGAAACCAAGCGATACCAGACTTTATGGTTTAAAAGATTTAGACCCAAACCATTTATTCCGATAAGATTCATTGAGTTCTGATTTATCTATATACACTACTACAAAAACGTTAATTACTAACGGCTTATTAATCACGGTTCCGATTTTTTTTGTAATGAACCGTGTGCCAATTAGAAAGTGGGATAGTGGGAGAACATATATACACGTTTCATAGTGGAACCGTGAATAAAGGAATGTTATGACTCACGGTTGAGATTGAAGAAGTGTTAAATAAAAGGGAGTGACATATATCCACGGCTGGGATTGGAGGAGCCGTGGGTAGAGGGTGTTGAGAATTGCAATTCTTCACTTTGCTGTTATCTTTTCACTCCCTCTCACATTAGCCATATTTTTATTTTCTTCCCACTCTCTCTCTCTCTTAGGGTTTTTGATATCGATCTCTCTACCGCTCAGCCCAAATCTTCCCCCCTCTCTGGTCCGCATCTCTGCCCAAATCTGGCTCCCTTCTCTGTCCGTCAGTCAGCAATTTGGCCCCTCCTCTTCCTCCGCCGCTCCCTTTGCCGCTCAACAGATCGCCGGCCCCGCTCTCTAGGTCAGCACCGATTTTCTCTGTTGGATTTCTTTTAGTTTATCTTCATCTTTACAACATTTTCAATCACCACAATTTTTTTCCCATTGTAGTTTTTTCTTGATTTCCTGTTATCAAGACAGGTGCTAATCTTGAATCCAAGTGCTTATCGGTGACTTTTGTTTTAAGTATATGCAAGTTTTTTTGTATTGCAATCATTACTTGGTTATTTAATTTCATACCTGAATGAGATCAGTAATTAACATTCTAGATCAAATTTATATTAATCTTGATCAGTACTTTGGTACCAGTATCAGTCTGATCTACACATTTTTTAATTCATGAACATTTAGTATCGTTCGGGTATGAAAAACTATGTGCGCTTGCTGCTATGAACAATTAGTATAATATATGAAAATTGACTAGGGTTTACATGCATTTTTGTTACTATGTTTGCCACCATATCTTACTGACATATAATAATCATGTGTTGATTAATCTTGTTTTAAGCTATTAAATCTGATTTGTAAAATTTCAGATTGTTTAAACAGTAGGTCAGAGTGATATCAAATCAATCAGATGAATTAATGTCAAATGGGTGTTTGGGTGATTAACTTGATAGTGCATAACCTAGAAATTGGAAAACAGTAGGCTCTTCACTGTGCAAAAATCTTGTGGTACAGTCACCAAAAAAAATCAATTAAAGTACCTTTTATTTCCATTATTGTAAATAGTTATTCTTCTAATCTACAATTAACACTAATTACTATCCTTTATTTTTCTTAACAACTTTTCTGAAATACATTAATAAAGGAGGAACGCATACTAGAGAGCAAAAATTGAAGAACTGGCCATGGCTCATGGTAAACACGCTCACTTAAAATTAAGTTAGTTATGAATACAAAAAACAGTTTAAGATGAAATGGGATGAGAGTTATAAAGTAGCATGCAAAGAGAAAGCTCAGCCGAGAGTTTGTTAAGAATTTAAAAGAGAGCACAAATTGTTATGATTATTATATGTCAGCAATAATAGATATTTTGTTACTGGTAATTTTTGTTACTATGTTGTTATGATTATTACCAGTAATAATTATTATATGTCAGTTTTTTGTTACTGGTAATTATTACCAGTTATTACTGGTAATAATCAACAATTTTTGCTGACATACGTGGTAATAGTTTTTGTTACTGGTAATTTTTTATTGTCATTTTTATTGCTATGATATATTTTTGATTCAATTTCAGAGAGCGTGGCTTCACCATATTATTACCAGTATCAAGAAATTGTTGTGCTCAATTTTGGCAGCCTCTTTTTGGTCACATCAGTGGCATTATTTTTGTGTTTGTCAAGTAGGGTAACTTGAGATTTAGGTTAAATTTAATTTTATTGAATCCTTTTTTGTACTAGTCACTATTCAGAGTGAAGTAGAACATTTGTCAGTTGCTGTTCCTTGGCAAAGAAGGGATGGGAACCAAACTCCCAACTATGAACACGGCTACAGATTGTCGGAATACAAGGTAACTACATGTTATGATTTATTTCTTGTTTAGACCCATCAGAACTCTTTTAAAAAATTTGGGTATAACCTGCAAATTAAGAAACATCTTATGTGGCCTCAAAAGTATGAACTTGTCTAAAGTACTTTTACAGTACTAATGCCTGAGATTTTTAAATACATTTCTTGTATGTTTCCAGGTATGGATGATCAGTATATCATAAACA
Organism: Carex divulsa; assembly: GCA_964058895.1. Lineage (NCBI taxonomy): Eukaryota > Viridiplantae > Streptophyta > Magnoliopsida > Poales > Cyperaceae > Carex > Carex divulsa. The sequence goes on from CAXKVK010000055.1 coordinate 6,820, forward strand.
ATCTTGAGTTTCAGAGTGATGTACCATAAAGAAGTGTTCTCTTGTATTGCAAAAACTTTGACTGATAAAAAATTAGATATTGAGTTTGATGAGATTTGAAGGTCTGTGGAACTTGCATCCTGAGTGAGACTGGATGCTAGAGACTTCTAAGGAAGTTTTCACAACTAAAACTGCGCTACCTTCTATATATGGCCATTAGGTTGTTGATAAAGCAAAAGATGTATTGCGTGACGAACAAGGGTCAGGGCCCCTAAACACTCTTTCTAAGGCATACTCTATTGAGACGAAAGTTGCAGAGATGGATGTGAGGAACAATAGAAAGAAGAAATAATGAAGTACTAGTCTAGGAGAAAGTTGCTCTAACTTGACCCGTATTCAATTTTTCTTCTTTATGACAGATTCAAAATTGTTGGTGGTTTGTACAGACCTAATTTATCATTCATTTTTACAGATTTTTTGTCTACTTGAGACGACCAAATCCTTGTTTGATACGTGGGTTGTTTTTATTATTTAATGTTCTATGTAAGTTAATTTAATTCAATTAATAAAAAAATTTAAATTATTGCAATATTTCTAATTCACATTCTATATGTATCAGCTATTTAAATAATATTTATAGTTAGCTTATCTTTACCTACGGCTGCAACTGTGAAGAATAAAAAAAAAAAACTGAAACAGCATTATCTACGTTTGCTATGGGTCAACCGTGGGTAAAGTGAAATCAACCGTGGGTAAAGGAAAATCTAGTCACGGTTGAGGAACCGTGGGTGTATTCCTGCACTTTTACAAACGCCAGCATGAGTCACGGTAGCAAATCCGTGACTAGTTTCAAATTTTGACCGTGGCTAATTTGTTATTCTGTACTAGTGATAATTGTTGTTGTTCGATTGGATACTGATATTGAGCATCTGCATTCGTCATTTTAAAATGAACTGTTAATTCCTCGTGCGGTAATTTCATTCTGAATATGGGTTTCCTTCGAATCCAATAATCTGAGTAGCAATCAGTACTGAGAAATAATTTATTATTTCTCACTCGTTTCCCCTTGTGGGTTACAGGTTTATTAGACGAAGAAATGAGAAACGCTTTTGGGATTGTAATTGACAGCAGGACCATCTGAAGGTATGGGATTTGGGATTTTTTTATCTGACATCTTGTAGCAAAATTCATCTAGCATCATCCTATAAATAGTCAGATAATTATTGTAAATTAATTGGGATGAGGTAAAAATAATGGATGCTATTAGCAATGCATAAAATAATCCATGCCTTGTGTTACGTATATTGAAATGGAAAACAGACGCGGTAAGTCCGTCGCACCTCCTGATCGGGGGTGTGACATTAAATTAATTTAGGATTTTGTATATTTATAAAAATATCGGGGTTATAGCCATACGTGTTCGGCAATAATACGAATCTCGTCATTTTGTATTTTTAATTGTCATATTACTATTCTTCGTTTTCATTTTGCGTAAAATAGCAATTAAGAGTAGTATAAAAATAATAAATTTTAGTTCATGGTTGTCTTTTAAAAGTACCGATCGTTACGTGCCTCTTGACCTTTGCTGTCTTGTTCGAGTCATTTTGACCATGGTTTCGAAATTTCGAATCTCGATCTTCACACAAATTTGTGTGCGCGCGCGCGGGGAATTCTCATCCTCTGAGATATCACAAATTTTGAGTGTTTCTTTATGAAAATCTCAACCGTTCAAATATGTTCTGCATGAATCTCATAGCACAAGTAATACTGCCCTGCTATCTCTGAATAGGCATGTCAGTCACACAAAAGTTGAGATATCTCAGAGGATATGCACTCGGAGAGTGGAGGGGATCCATATACGTAAGGTAGTTAAGGATACAATTGGAAAATAATTCGGTGTCTATTGTGGATATAGGAGGTATGTTTTAAGACTCGTATCAAATTTAAAGAATAATCTTATCTTCAGGTAAATTTAGGGTTATATAAATCCTGACAAACAGAATGGCGGTCATGCACATTTTTTAAGGAAATATTTTGTTCTAACTTCTAAATCTACACTGTAATGATTACATTACAACAAGGGAAATGATACATAATGAATGCTTGAATGGGGAATTGACCCCCAATTTGTTTTTTTTTTTATTTATGTATGTTTTTTTTATATAATTTAGAATAAAATTTCATGCATAATATAAAATTGACTTCATTCGTAGCATACAAGTTTTATCAAATTGATCTCTATTTATATTTAATCTTTGCAGTTTGACAATATAACTCCGCCTCAACATTATAAGGAAGCGAAGTACCTTGAATTTAGGTTGCTAGAGACTAAAAAAGTGTGTTCACTCGTAAATTAACTTTTTTTTTTAATTCTTGACAGTAAGATCTCTATGTTGAGTTTTGTTTTGACATCATTCATGCCCCAAGTTTATTCATGCACGCATAGTTAATCTTTAGCTGAATTGTGTGAAGAGTCAAAACAATAAAGTAAATGTTTTGAATTTATTTTAGTTGTTGAAATTGATTTCTCTTTCTTGAAAGTTAGATTGATCTTTAAAGAAACACACAAATGAAATTTTCCAAAAATGATACAAAGGGAAAAGTAAGCGATACTTTTTTGAAAGTAATGGAAATTTTCAAAAGTCTCACTACCATATTGAGTCCATTTGAATTTGAAACGACCTCTCGAAACTAATCATAAAAATTTAGTATTTACAGTTTAGAATTTAAGAGATATTGGTTGACATATAAATCAGTATGTCGTTTTAACTTAATTTTAGAATTTTATTGTTCTTTATTTAGTCAATAAACATTTTTGAGAGTGGATTATGATTGCCACAAACTAAAGAACACTTTGGTTTCTCAAAAAGAAAAGAACACTCTGCCCTAGCTTTAATTTGCGTGACTTCTATAATTTCACACAAATAATACTGCCCTAGCTGCACCGTACGCACACGTCGATCGGTCATGCAAAATTTGAGATAATCTCAGAGGATACGCACTCAATTAAGCCCCAAACTCTTTGAGCCTTTCTAACCTCTGAGGCTCTAATTATTAATCAAATTCAAAAGTTAGCCCACACAGTGTAGTGTGGACACCTGTCATGTTAGCTAATTAAGGAGACGGTACAGCATTAACAAATTAAGCCTCATTATCCTCCCAATTGCACAAAAAGCAATTTAATGCTTTTCTTCGGAATTTTTATTCTTTTTTAACTAATTGTATTTTATTGACAAGTGAAGTGACAACAGACGATTGAAAATTTCTTTCTGACACAATAATTAAAAATATAGCCTAATAATTTAATTATGATATTTGCATTTCTGAATGGAGTACGTCTATTTTATTTTTTTTTATAATTGATGAAATAATATTTATCATTTTTTTCTTTGTAAATTTACAAGGATTCATGCCTTCTATGTGTTTCGTTTGAGTAGAGTAGTGAGAGATCTCTTACGTACAAGCTTTATTAATATGGCAAGCTCTTAATGTCCATTAATAAATTCCTCAGCCCTACTACAAGCCAATCCATCTCTACAGAAATCCTAGCTAGTTCTCTCACTACATAAATTCCCCAGCCAATCCATCTCTACATAAATCCTAGCTAGTTCTCTAGTATCGTCACTATATATCCCTTGTTCTCTTTCCTGATCGATGCTTATTGCTACACCAAAATCCATATCCACAATCATGATACATTATAGCCTCCTCATATTTTTTCTGGTAATTAGTTCTATTTTTTTCAGTAAATATATATATATATATACCAATCCCAACGAAAATGCAGAATAAATTGGATTGGTAAGTAATACTACCCCTAGACCCCCTAATACAAGAACTAATTCCAGAAATACCACAAGAATATCATGTGTTGGTCCACGTAAATCCATTATGTATAAAAACCCGGGCAACCCAATAAAAGAATTTGAAAAGAAATGTTTCATTTTTGATTCTTAACTTAATTTTACTTAAAAATAATAAAAAATATTCTAATATTTTATAAATATTTTGATATTAATATTTATATTTTAGCATTGGTTTACATTTATATAAAAACGTGTTCTACTGTTAGTTAACAAGCCTTTTACCACTTAACTTATCTCTGATAAGTGTAGTTATTACTTATTTTTTAGCATTAGTTGCTATTAATGGTTGACATTAATATAAAAACATATTATACTGGTAATTAACAAGCCTTATACCAGTTAACTAATCTCTATGAATTCTAGTTATATATATAGCTAGTTATATTAAAGTTTATTATAGTTATATATATTGAGTGAAACAATTGCATCATATATATTTTCCATTTACATAGAACAAACATTACATTAGCGCATGTCGATCGTTAGGTTGTTTTCTAAATTTTTTCACACCTCTCTAAACATTACTTCAGGCTATGTCTTGGAGGCAAACTCTTGCATTTCTTTGCTCCTATGATACCATTATGATATTTATCCTCATCATAGAGTAGGCTGTGCATGTAGCTGACTTCCTTAGATTTTCTTTTGCTTAAATCTCTCTTAATTCAACCGGACAATTAAGCACTCTTTAGATAATAGATAAGATTAAAGGAGCTCCGTAATTAGTGAATTGGCTACCCTTGTCAGAGTCATTTTTACAGATTTAAGTTCTCGGTGATTTTATTTTACCCATGCTCCTAATTAAAAGAGCTGTTCAATTTTTACTATTATATATTTCTATTTAATTTCCCTCTCCAGTCTACAAACTAAACCCAAACCCAGGTGCAAAAGATTGACAATACTATGTGTTTAACAGTTTTCTTCTATACTAATTTAATATGCAATTTTTTTGTCATACTATATGTGCGTACGTACTTTGCAGATCACGTGTTTATCTACGAAAGTAAAAACTGATCAAATCAGCAATGTTTATTCATCAATGGAGGCTTACTGGTACTCCAAATTGCCAAATACTTCTATGCCGGAAATACTTCACAAGCTAATTCATCCAGGTTCTTTGTTCTTCTCTTTTCTTTAGCATATATATATTAAGAAAAATATATAACACTCACCCTAACTATGGCCATTTAGCTATAAAAATTTGATTTTAAAGAACTTTGGTTAATTATCTGTGCCACATCCGATTCTTACACTATAAAAGGTTCCAGACTATGCCTGGTCCTAAAAAAAAACAAAATGCAATGACAATTGTCAGAACAAGTTTGATTTTGGAGATCTTTGGTTAATTATGGGTACCACATCTGACTGTTACAGTATAAAGATTCAACACTATGTATGCCTAGTCCTAACAAAAAATATTGCAATGACAATTATCACGTTATTTATATAAATATAAGATTAGTTAGGCCAAAGTTATAGAAAAATCATCAGAACAATATTCGTTATGTATTATATAGTATAAAGTTTGGGTACATTTAGTAATTAGTACATTTGTTTAGTGTACGGATGCACGTTTCTTGTTGAACATGATAATAAAGTTTTTTTTTTTTCTCAAATTTATTATGATAGAACTTGACAGTATGTTACCATTCATTATTGGTGTCTTAGCTACAAAATACAACCTAGTTATTATATGTTGGCTATATGTCGAGATATCAAATTTTTCACTTTTAATTAATATTGAGTATATTTCTCACTTTTCGTTCCTGGATCAAATAGGGCAAAAGGAGAAATTTGGCTGGATTGAGTACACAGTAACATGGGACAAAGGAAGAATACCTAAGCATATGCTAAATTTGTTCTTCCAGCCAAAGGATATATACCCAGGAGCTAATTTTAATGAAACAATTAACCTTGAGCGAAGCATTGTTGGTAATGCCTTCATCCCTCGTACAGAGGCCGAAGCAATGCCGTTTCTTTCCAAGAATCTGTCTCAATTTCTTAATCGTTATTCTATCGAGCCGGGCTCTAAAGAAGCCAAACAAATACAGAATAGCCTATCTGATTGTGAGGCTCTAGATCCCAACAAAGGTGCAAAACAATTTTGTGCCACATCTCTGGAATCCATGATCGACAATACCATATCTGAACTCGGCACCAGGAACCTAAAAGTTATGTCAACAGTACTTGGCAACCGACAATTAGGCAATAGACAATCTAAAACAACAAAGATCTTCTACAAAGTCGGTTCTCCGGTAGTTGAATTACCACAACAGAAATTTGTGCTGTGTCACCCGGTGGTATCGCCTCAAGCAGTGTTCTATTGCCACACCAAATCTAAATTCAAAGGATATGTCATTCCATTGGAAGGGAATAATGGGAGAAAGGTCAATGCGCTTGCAATTTGCCACTATGATGCCAAAGATTTTAACCCTGTCTTCTTTGAGATGCTCAATGTGAAGCCTAGCACAATGCCAATCTGTCACTTTCTCATGGAAGATCACTTCGTTTGGGCTCCACTTTAATAAAATTTAATTTTTCTCTCTTGTATTTTCTGATGGGCATTATCCATCAGAATAGAATATGTTTAATCTCCACAATTTAATGTTTGAATTTTAATAACAAAATTCTTCTTGGAGGGAAGAATGTGACACCTTAAAAAAAATATTTATATATATTTGGTAATTATTATTTATGTTTGTAGTATAATTAAAATTATATGCTTTATGCAAAATATGCATCTTGAATAGCCATTATTGTAGTCCGAAATTGCATCACTAATTAAATTAAATAGTATATATTTATAATCTATATGTTACCCAAAAATACAAGGCCCAATTTAGTATGTTAATTTCAGCAGCCCATAATTTTATATAGCTTTATTTACTCAAATTAAAACGAGAACTCTCCAAAATAACCACCCGTACATAGCATCTATTCCCCTATAATTAGCAAATCGTCTTTACAAAACCGCTCGGACCATTCTCTCTCGCCTCCTTCACAGAAAGTTAAAAAAAAAAAATCTATATTGTACTCTCTCTGTCATTCATAGCCCCCACGGGAGATCTCAGACCGCACCATCGTTGTCACAATCAAGTTCAGAAATCAGTAAGGTACCCCAATTGTATATCTAATTTATGCTTAGTAAGTAGATTTAAACAATCTCTTATATTTTAGATTTTGAAAGATTCCATTAACTATATTTTTCTGAAGATTAACTATTTGATAAGATTCTTATATTTATTACTTGATATAATATCTTTAGGTTATATTAATTTATTTGATAAGATTTCTAATAACTCTGTACTTTCTGAAAATTATTTAATTGTTACGATGTCTTATATGTTGTTACTTTATATTGTCCCATGTACATTTGTAAAAATCATCCTGTTCACTAATTAATTGCAATAAACTTAATTTATTTCATGAAGATCAATTCTTCTACTTTTTATATATTAAGCAAACTGTTGGATGATGGATAAGTTCTAATCGGCAAATTAGACACGTAATATAAATTGAGTGGGTTTTTCAAATCAAAGTATATGTATTCATTATTTTTCTAAATCATATATATGGTTAAAGAAAACATCTTAAATTACCATAAATAAATATTTATATTAATTACCAAGTATGATATGCAAGGATATCGTTACATATATTTATATATATAGCTAGTTATATTAAAGTTTATTATAGTTATATATATTGAGTGAAACAATTGCATCATATATATATTCCATTTACATAGAACAAACATTACATTAGCGCATGTCGATCGTTAGGTTGTTTTCTAAATTTTTTCACACCTCTCTAAACATTACTTCAGGCTATGTCTTGGAGGCAAACTCTTGCATTTCTTTGCTCCTATGATACCATTATGATATTTATCCTCATCATAGAGTAGGCTGTGCATGTAGCTGACTTCCTTAGATTTTCTTTAGCTTAAATCTCTCTTAATTCAGCCGGACAATTAAGCACTCTTTAGATAATAGATAAGATTAAAGGAGCTCCGTAATTAGTGAATTGGCTACCCTTGTCAGAGTCATTTTTACAGATTTAAGTTCTCGATGATTTTATTTTACCCATGCTCCTAATTAAAAGAGCTGTTCAATTTTTACTATTATATATTTCTATTTAATTTCCCTCTCCAGTCTACAAACTAAACCCAAACCCAGGTGCAAAAGATTGACAATACTATGTGTTTAACAGTTTTCTTCTATACTAATTTAATATGCAATTTTTTTGTCATACTATATGTGCGTACGTACTTTGCAGATCACGTGTTTATCTACGAAAGTAAAAACTGATCAAACCAGCAATGTTTATTCATCAATGGAGGCTTACTGGTACTCCAAATTGCCAAATACTTCTATGCCGGAAATACTTCACAAGCTAATTCATCCAGGTTCTTTGTTCTTCTCTTTTCTTTAGCATATATATATTAAGAAAAATATATAACACTCACCCTAACTATGGCCATTTAGCTATAAAAATTTGATTTTAAAGAAGTTTGGTTAATTATCTGTGCCACATCCGATTCTTACACTATAAAAGGTCCCAGACTATGCCTGGTCCTAAAAAAAAACAAAATGCAATGACAATTATCAGAACAAGTTTGATTTTGGAGATCTTTGGTTAATTATTGGTACCACATCTGACTGTTACAGTATAAAGATTCAACACTATGTATGCCTGGTCCTAACAAAAAATATTGCAATGCAATGACAATTATCTATGGTTCCTGTAAGGCTGTAGCGCCTTTGGTACTAGTAACAGTACCAGCAGTATTAGTTCCAAAAATGCCTCTCTGTTCACCAATGCCGGGTTCTTTAGCGTTTTTACATTCTCTTGGATTGGTCCCTTGCTCTCTCTCGGCTACAGAAAAACATTGGACCAGGAAGACATACAAATGGTTGATGAGAAAGTCAGAGAGATTCAATCAATAGTGTCTTACCTATCTTCAAAACCAAGCTAGAATCACAAATTGTTATTGAATGCCCCTCCGTGAGGCATTGGTCCTTTCAGATGAACCAAGCTGGGGTATGGATGAACCAAGCTGGGGTATGGGCACAAACGGCTCTGGTGGGCACGATATATCAAAAGGGGCTTACTCTCTCCAGCTAGTGAAAACAGAGCTGTACCAGTAGTTAGATCATGCCCCTTGACTGGTTTATGCAACCGCATATGCATTTGCAGTTCGATTCCGCAAGAAAATATTCATGCAATCCCATATATGCGGTTTAAAGAGGTATATTGATTTAAATAGGCATATCTCTATTCTATATTAAGCACCTTGGAGTTCTTATCCTGCAACGGTTGTGATTGATTGATCTAAATTCAGATTGAATCTGAACCCTCCAATCAAACGATCTGCCTTCTTTTGATTGAATATATCTGTTTTAGGCGTAGAAGTCTAAATTTAGTTAGAGACATATTCGCTACACAGAAGGCCACAGAAAAATCATTCTAAGGTAGTACTCCACAATCTCTTTGGTTCTTTCTCTTCCAAACGCCCTCATGAAAAGTTCCGTCCTCTTCTGAGCACTTGCGCAACAAGATCACCGGGTTCACAACGCCCCTTATGCGCCGGATCCCCATCCGAAGCATCTCGCTCAAGCTTCAGTAATAGAAACGCGAGAGGCGCATGGGTTTCTTGCCAGTTGGCACTGAAGGTGAACGAGATCTTGGCCGACAAGGAGACGTTAGAGATGCTTACGGCGCTCGGCATGGCAGATCTTCCATGGGTGGAGAAATAAGCAGCAGCCGTTGACAGTAGAGCCTTCCGCCTCCACGTCTCTCCTCTCCGTTTCCGGCTTTTGTCTGGTGAAAACCCAAATCGATCAAAATTCAATAGCCAAGCGTGCTTGTTCTAGAAGTTTTCAAATTTTAATCTTCTTGTCAATTTTAGATTGAATATGATTGATTCATTTGATTTATTTTTAATTGGAGATTCAACTATGTAGTGCGGCAATAGGTTCATACCCACGAGTCTTAATGGATATGGACTATGCAAGATCTTTTTTCTCTAATTGGACCCCCTTTAGGAAGCCTAAAGAGGAGGAGCACTTCATATCCACACCAAAGGTTTGTTCTTGATTTCATTTTCTTATTATTTCTAAGGTTTTTTTTGTAGGGGTTCAAGTTCCAATTTTTTTTGTCCAGGATCGTGAATCCTTTCACCCCCAATTATTTTTTTGCAATATAAACTGCAAAATTAATTTTGCTAGATATTTAAATATCTTGAATGTACAGAATTTGTGTTGCAATATGGGATATTTGGGTCTTTTGAATATTATAAACAGTGCCAGTTCAAACTAAAAACTCAACTTTAGTAGTTTAATTATATTATTACTGTGTACTTTTGTTGATGTCAATTAATTGATAGAATTACTTTGTTCTGCCTCAGGCTCAAGAAGTAGGAAAGGAGATTGAGAAACTGACTAAACTATTGAAGAAGCTTCAGGTGACATATTCTTTTTCTTTTCTTTTTTACAAAAAAAAAAAAAAAACTATGCTTTAACATTGATATCTCATAATTTGATCATGCATCCTACAAATAGTTGTTAATTGACATTTTTTATGACCTTAAGCTTGTGTATAAAGTTCATGTATGATACTGATATATCTCAGCAAGCTTATGTATCAAATTTATTTGGTAATGCTGGAACAAATTTAGGTCAAGGGAATAAATGCTTGTGGGTTTTCTTATTATTTTTTGTTATTTCTTTTGGTAAGACATTTACTTGGATTTTGTAACAATATTGACCCTGATTGATTAAGCAAGTGTAGATACAGGCCCTGGAATTTCACGGTTTCTGGTTTGAATAAAGGTCAACATAGGCATGAAAGTCAAAGTTATTGTACCAAAATATAGAAGATTTGTAGTGACCATATGGTATCAGTTATTGACATGCTTGTTTTAAACTGAATTCCTAATAATATTCTTGTAGAGTGCAAATGAGGAGTCGAAGACTGTCACCAAAGCATCACCTATGAAAGGTTAGTTCAACCAATAAATTAATTATTTATCATATTAAATCAGGCTCACGCCCTTTAGACAACATGTCTTGTAGAAAATCATGGCTTGGTTAATTTCACCTTTTCTGCACATGCACAAGCCCCATATAAGGGTCCTTTGGTCACGACATCAGGCTGCTGCCCTTTAGAAATCATGTCATGTAGAAAATTCATTGCCTTCTCAATTTCACCTTTCTTGCGCATCCCATGTATAAGAGTGTTATAGGATACGAGGTTCAAACCCTTTACAAATCATGTCATGTAGAAAATTTGTGCCTTTATCAATTTGACTATTCTTACATATTTCAGCATGCTTTGATCGCAACTAAACTGTTTTTATCTTTCCGTTATAGTTTCCCTTATATTGGGAGGATGTGGAACCAGTTAACATGTCGGATGATTTGGGTTTCCAATGCAAAAATATGAACTCATTTGATATAGTAGGCTACAATTCAGTAAATAAGTATGGACTGTTGTGCTCATATCCTCACCAGCTGAGCTTAAAAGAATGACAAAATCATAAACTGAAATACGCTTCAGGCAATAGGTCAAAACTGGAACAGACAAGGAGGTATCTTTGTTACAGATGTGCGAGCCACGGTGATGCAATTGGAAAGTTGAAGAAATTAAATAATTTTATTTGGAAAAAGGTATTCGAAAAAGTTTTGCGTAGTTATAATGGAGAGTGAGTTTGCGTAGTTATGTCTATTGGCAAAATTGAGGGTAAAGTTATGCAAAATTTAGTTAATCAAATGCTAAATGTAGATTTGAGTGTTGCTTGGTACAATGTATGGTATGATAATGAAATGGAGAATTCAGTGTTGCTTGGTACAATGTATGGTATAATAATGATACCACTTGTACCAGTATGGTATAGGTGCATGACTTGAATTTTAAAATTATTGATATTTGGCTGGTACCGGATTAGTCATTTGATCTTGTGTTTTGAGGGCTCGCTATTTTCCTATTGTATATTGTTGTTTGATTTCAGTCATTTCTCTTTCAATATTTGACCAATGTTTGATAAACCTTATAGATATCAAAACAATATCATAATTTTATAATATCATTTTTACAAAAGATACTTTGATATACAAAGTGAGTAGTTATAAGGACTCAATTGTATTTTTCTGTTATTTATAACTTCTTTTTGTTGCATAATGTAAATAGAAGCGTTTCTCTTCTTGCACTTGAATCTAGAATATAAGATTTTTTATTAGTCTTAACTGTTAGCTATTAAAAGATAATCTTTGCAATAGATTTATAAAGAAACTTGTTACTGAAGGCCTCTTGTGAATATGTATATAATCTTTTGAAGTTTTGAAAAGTTCTTTGAGTTATTATGCACATTAAAATTATAATTTCAATAACAAACATCTTTGTGCACTTGATAAAAAAATGTTTATTGGTAAGGATAATCCCTTGCAAATGGGAAACATTACAAAATGCTTCTGAATAATTTGTTCCATTGCAACGCACGGGTACGATACTAGTTAATTATTAATCATTCAATTATTTGAATCTGGCATCATGCGATTCTATCACAGAGTGTCAATTAATTAATTTATTGCATCTGGCATAGTAAAATTGTTTGCATTTAGTTAATTTAGTGAGTTATTTTAAGATCAATGCTTTTGCTCAGACCCAATTATGATATCATGGGAACATATTGCATGTTTTGAGTGAAAATAAATTAATATATAGTCCGCATATACAACTCCGCATTAAAATCCGCATGTGCGGCCGCTTACTGCATATGTAGTATGCATTGACCTTCCGCATGCATGAACAAAACCGCATTTTTACAACATTGATATGGAGTACAACCAGACTACAATTCTTCTAACACATACAATTCATATGTTACATATGTAGATATTAATAATTCTTCATTTGACACTACATTAATGTCTTTCTTTTTTGGTTCTGTACAAAATTGTCTGGTGGGGTGAAGTTGTTCGGTTCAACTGCTTACGTAAGCCAGCCGCCATGGATACAAAGTGGCAAGATTTAGGATAATATTCTGTTTGGTAAGGAAATGCGTAGGGACCGGTACAATAAGGTGCTTGAGGCATGTAGCTTGAATAAGGATTTGGAGATTTTTCCACATAGAGATCAGACAATGATTGGGGAGAGAAGGATTAATTTAAGCGGTGGACAGAAACAAAGAATCCAGATAGCTTGGGCACTGTATCAAGATGCCGATATTTTCCTTTTCGACGATCCCTTTAGTGCTGTTGATGCCCATACTGGGTCACACCTCTTTAAGGCAATCTTTTTAGTTAATTTTTTTTTTTGCCTAGTTTGGATTTGCAAGAAGTTCAAAGCTGACCCAACAATCAACCGAACAATACACAAATAATCAGTGTAGAATGCTTATGGGGTTGGTTTAGGGCAACTTTGGTTTGGGTTTCTTCTTAATTTATAACTGTTCTTTGAAGTAAACTAAATAGATATTTTATAGGAATGCTTATTGAGGCTTCTAGCATCTAAGACTGTGATTTATGGCACACACCAAGTTGAATTCCTGCCGGTTGCTGATCTTATCTCTGCACACAAGGATGCCTTGTCAACACTTGACTCCATTTCCTGCACGGAAGATAACTCCAGTTCCAATCAGGAAATTAAGAACAAAAAACCCAGAATGACACATCGATAGAAGAAGCAAACCCCAACATACCAAAGGGACAACTTGCAACAAAAGAAGAAAGAGAGAAAGGGAAGGTTGGATTTGTGTCTTTTGGAAGTACATCACATTGGCATACAAAGAGGCACTGGTGCAGTTAATCCTCCTTGCACAAATTTGCTTCCAAGTCCTTCAAATAGCAAGTAATTACTGGATGGCTTGGGCTGCCCCGGTGTCAGAGGGTGTGGCCCCACCTGTCAGTACCATGATGATTATATATGTATTTGTGACCCAAATTCTACAATGTCGGTGCCATGGAGTGGCTCTGTTTTCGGCTTGACATGATCTCGTCTCTCACCTTTGCCTTTTCTTTGGTGTTCGTAGTGACTATACCAGCTGGTCTGATTGATCCAGGTAGGTAATTTGGTAAATATATTCACGAAGTGTAGTTGCAATTTAGGATAGTTGCATATTTGTTGTAAAAAAAATTTAAGTAGTCCAATTGTTTTATAATAGGGGAGTCCTCTGCATTTTCAAATAATTAAATGATGCTTTTCCTTTCCGTTAGTCCTTGCATTCTTCCTTTCATTTCTGTAAGACTTAAAAGTAAAGATGGTTCATTGGTCTTATGTAAAATTGCAGCAAATTTATTATTTGAAATTTTCATTGCTTTAAATTTTTCTTCCTAAATACAGGGTTTGCGGGTCTTGCAGTGACTTACGGACTTCATTTGAACATGCTACAAACCTGTGTTGTTTGGAATTTGTGCAATCTAGAAAATGAGATAATATCTCTTGAGAGAATATTGCAATACACAAATATTCCTAGCGAACCTCCACTTTCTACTCCAATAGATTTGTCATTAGATCAATCATGGCCAGCACATGGAGAGATTATGATTGAAAACCTACAGGTACACCTAGTTTTTTTTGTCTCATTCTTATATTTTCATTGGTTGTGATTAATCCTTCACAAAATAAGTTTTGTAATGCTTGCATGTGTTGTGGCTAAATAAATCCTTAGGTTTAAAGAAAAGTTTGTTTCTCTCATGTAACTTTTGTATTAGAAACTGCAAAGTCAGTAATTTGAACTGAAAAATATTCAAAGTGAATGGTGGGGTCTTGCAGTGACTTATGGTCTCAGTAAATCCTCTTGGCCAAAATGACTTCAAAGCAGAAACAAAGGGAACCAAAACTATCTTACCTGAATGTGTCAAAAATTGAATTAGACTTGAACCCGAGTGAGACCCCAAAATGTCCTATTGTAATGATCAGGACATGAAATTGATTATGTAGCTTCAATCCAATCTGAAAAAAATGCATATTGGCTGATGATAGGAGGAGAATGGGCATGTTACTGTCTAGTAGCAGTTTTAGGTATGAATCTATATCAGATTTCAACAACAGATTTCTACAAACAGAGAGGGTCTCCTGTTGAGGACATCACAACTATTTATTTTTTACAATCTTATTAATTAATCTTTTTGAAACCAGCACCAGCATTCTCCAAGAACTTGTAACAGTATCCAATATTTGAGGCCTTCATAAAGCCTGGAAAACAAATATCCCTTAATTGTAAACTCAAGATAGCATATTCTCATAACAGTTCAATCAAATTAACGAGGGGGCCTAATTAAAACTGAATTATTCAGCATGTCTTAATTTTGCAACAATCTTTGCAACCCTATATTTGCAGTGGAAGAGAGCGGAGAGAACTGGAGGGTGGGCCAGCGTCAGCTGGTTTGCCTTGGGCGTGTGATTCTGAAAATGAGAAAAATATTAGTTCTTGATAAAGCAACAACTTCAACCGATACATCCACAGATAGCATGATTCAAAAGACTTTGAGGCAGTAGTTCTCAGATTCAACTGTGATAACTATTGCACATCGAATCACCTCTGTGCTCGATAGTGATATGGTGCTCCTACTTGATAATGGTTAGTGTTCCCTCAATTATATTTTCTTTCTTTTTGGACCATTTTATTAGGAAATAATGTTTATTTAAATCAGGGTTTTCAGTTATATTTCAAGCTAAAGATTCTTGTTCGTTGTTTTGCAATTTTGCTTCGCATTGGTATATTTACAAAAATGTTGTTCATTATCTTTTGTTCA
The DNA here is from genome assembly GCA_964058895.1 of Carex divulsa. Lineage (NCBI taxonomy): Eukaryota > Viridiplantae > Streptophyta > Magnoliopsida > Poales > Cyperaceae > Carex > Carex divulsa. The sequence goes on from CAXKVK010000055.1 coordinate 22,415, forward strand.
ATACTTTCTGTGAATCCTAAACAATTTTTTTATTATAAACAAGTGTTGTTTTGGAACATGAGAAACCAACTCTGTTGTTGGAAGATGAGTCATCTTTGTTTTCGCAGTTTGTGTTGGAATATACGATGAGATCAACAATGTAGATGTTATTAACCAATTAATCATTATTCTAATTCTGTTGTGTTATTCCACATGCTGATTGACTGTAATAAAATTTGGAATGACAAGATATTAAAGAATGATTTTACTATTATAATGCAACAAAATTTAGCAGTTATCAAGCAAAATGAGCGTGGAAGATGATTTTACTATTATAATGCAACAAAATTTGCCAGGAAACTAAAATTTTGTAGGTGTAGCTGTATGTCTATTAGATGCAAGTAAAAATTAATGCAATAGGTTTTGAACGTCTGCTGAGTGTTGTTGTATCTTTCTTTATTTCCTTAATTTTTGTTTCTGTGTTAGTGTAACTATTATAAAAAAAAATTATGTTCAGTAACTTTTTTTTTGATAAAATGATGGAGATCAAACCTTCGAAATGTCCCTGGTTATTGATACCCAGAAGCATGTTTATATAGGAGATTATCAGTGGGAAAAAGCTGACGTTGGGAAGGTTGCGGTGCATCTGGATGCTAGAAGGGCAAAATTATCCAGCATTTTTTCTAACAAGATCCCTCCAACTGTAGAGCTGAAGTTCTTGTAAGCCAAGAAACTGGGTGTTATTCTCTTTTTGGTACCATGAGTATTGTGATTACACACAAATTCTGTTAAACTAGGAGGGATTGGGTGCTACTATATGTCACAATCACTGTTCTGTTTTAATATTTACAATTTAAACGTTATATTCAAACATATAATAATGTTTTTTTATGATGATCCATCCACGCGAAATTTAGTATTTTTTATTGGAAGCTTATTTAATTTTGTATTTTATCAAGAGTCAAAATCATAAACTTGGTTGGATGGCTAGAAATTATAAAGCAACTTGCAATCACACTATTATGCACTGATACAGGTACGAGTATTTTGTGGATTCAATATGGATATGGTTATAAGTTATTTTTCAAAATTTAAAGATGAGATTATGTCATATATATGTATATATGTATTTTATTATTATTTGTGATACATAATTCTTAATATTATTAATATATGGAGATCAAAGATTTAAATAACGTTTATCACGTCATAGCAAAACGGCTAAAAAAACAGTGCTATGCATATATTTCGCTACTATAGCGTTGATAACGCCATAGCTTTTATGGTCTGAAAATACTATAGCGTCGTTATAGCGCGCTATTTAGAACCTTGATGAAGACATAGAAATTCATATTTTACAACAAGTAAAAGAAGATAACTATTTTCATAGGATGAACCAGAAACAAGTGATTAACGCTCCACAAGCACAGTGATACTCAGTGATTAACAAGAATTAAAAGTAACAAGTGTTTGCATGAATAATAGTCATTGCATGGTAGGATAATTTAGATTGCATTATGATTGTTGAATGAATCAAGTTATATAGTATAATCTAAAAGGGAAGATTTAACAAATCTCCGGGCTGAAACTAAATTCCGCACTGAGAGAATGTTCGATCTCTCACCCGTTCCACTCTTATGTGGGTTCCAGAAAAGGACCAGCCGGCAATGAATACAAATAAAAAGGACATGGATCAGGAGGTCAACGAGCCGAGTAACAAAGATTAAGATACTAAGCAAGGTTGCGAGTGAGCCAAAGCGGAAAGATTCTGGTAGGAATAATATGTTACTTGTTGATTTAGTTTCTATTTAAAATAATTTATACATTGAACAGGCATGGCAGTGGTTGTTTTACTAGCCGTGCCTATTATGATGATTTGTAGAATCATTTTTGCTTATGAAGTTAATGTGGCATTTATGAATGTTATTGGTAATGTATGTGATGTGCGTACGCTTTACGTAGAAATACGTGACGGGTTGTCTCGGAGTGTGACAATCCTAAAAGTTATCTTTGATTCTTACAATTAAATTATTTTCTTATTTTTTTCATTTCTTCTATTTCGTTTCTCGTCTTCCTCTATATTTTCAACAATGAAAATAAAAGTTATTCAATCTTTTCGAATCTGTAGAGAATTTCTAAACATGAGAAGAGTTTCTGAAATGGATAAGTTTCTATTGTGCTATCCTTGTTCAAGTGATCTTCATGTATTGATTATTGTTGTCTCGCACGGGTATTACTTGATTTTTATCATAAATATTGAACATAGCTTATGATATAAACACGTAATTGAGATTTACATGTTATAGTAAATTGTATGATTATAATTTATACCTAATTATTATAAATATTGATTAGAATATATATTATTCTAATATAGGCATACTTACGATAAAGACATATAAGATAGAATGTTCTGGACGGACATACTGATGGTGACCTCTCCTGTTACCCTACAATATCAGGTGCGAGGTTATTGGATTAGTCTGAAATTCATACTAGAAATTAAATCGTAACTCGCTATGCATTTTGAATAATTTATTGACTGCATTGATTGAACTGTTGCATCATATGCATATCCAATACAATTGAAATTGAATTACAGGTGAATCTATTGACTGTCATGTTGATATTATTTATCGATTGATTGATTATTATTTCAAATTATTGATTGAGACTACACTAACTGAATTGATTGAATATTAAATATTGTAATCCTTGAACCTCCATATAGTGAAGAAAAATGATTAATATATCGTAAAGTCTAGCTAGCTACTAGACTTTACTCCAGGACCCTTATGCGCATATGGTGAATGGCCTCAACTGAACCCAGTACCGGTTGGGTAGGGGATATTGAATAAATATAAACTGTGACTATAAGATTAATGAACTGTGGTAACTGTCTTATCAATAATTTTCTTTCCGATAATGACAGTACTATGATATTAATTTCGTATAGTTTCTGCTAACTGATTGTCAGGATAGTTAGAACTGTATTATCATCGATTTTCTTTCTGATACTGACGGCATTGATATATTGATTATATATTGTTTCCATTACCAAATTATCAGGATGGATAGAACAGTATAAGCCTTAACACGACATATACTTGTTATGATATCTGTCAGTGTTACCAGATTATAAATTGCAAAGGTAAGAAACCAAGCGATACCAGACTTTATGGTTTAAAAGATTTAGACCCAAACCATTTATTCCGATAAGATTCATTGAGTTCTGATTTATCTATATACACTACTACAAAAACGTTAATTACTAACGGCTTATTAATCACGGTTCCGATTTTTTTTGTAATGAACCGTGTGCCAATTAGAAAGTGGGATAGTGGGAGAACATATATACACGTTTCATAGTGGAACCGTGAATAAAGGAATGTTATGACTCACGGTTGAGATTGAAGAAGTGTTAAATAAAAGGGAGTGACATATATCCACGGCTGGGATTGGAGGAGCCGTGGGTAGAGGGTGTTGAGAATTGCAATTCTTCACTTTGCTGTTATCTTTTCACTCCCTCTCACATTAGCCATATTTTTATTTTCTTCCCACTCTCTCTCTCTCTTAGGGTTTTTGATATCGATCTCTCTACCGCTCAGCCCAAATCTTCCCCCCTCTCTGGTCCGCATCTCTGCCCAAATCTGGCTCCCTTCTCTGTCCGTCAGTCAGCAATTTGGCCCCTCCTCTTCCTCCGCCGCTCCCTTTGCCGCTCAACAGATCGCCGGCCCCGCTCTCTAGGTCAGCACCGATTTTCTCTGTTGGATTTCTTTTAGTTTATCTTCATCTTTACAACATTTTCAATCACCACAATTTTTTTCCCATTGTAGTTTTTTCTTGATTTCCTGTTATCAAGACAGGTGCTAATCTTGAATCCAAGTGCTTATCGGTGACTTTTGTTTTAAGTATATGCAAGTTTTTTTGTATTGCAATCATTACTTGGTTATTTAATTTCATACCTGAATGAGATCAGTAATTAACATTCTAGATCAAATTTATATTAATCTTGATCAGTACTTTGGTACCAGTATCAGTCTGATCTACACATTTTTTAATTCATGAACATTTAGTATCGTTCGGGTATGAAAAACTATGTGCGCTTGCTGCTATGAACAATTAGTATAATATATGAAAATTGACTAGGGTTTACATGCATTTTTGTTACTATGTTTGCCACCATATCTTACTGACATATAATAATCATGTGTTGATTAATCTTGTTTTAAGCTATTAAATCTGATTTGTAAAATTTCAGATTGTTTAAACAGTAGGTCAGAGTGATATCAAATCAATCAGATGAATTAATGTCAAATGGGTGTTTGGGTGATTAACTTGATAGTGCATAACCTAGAAATTGGAAAACAGTAGGCTCTTCACTGTGCAAAAATCTTGTGGTACAGTCACCAAAAAAAATCAATTAAAGTACCTTTTATTTCCATTATTGTAAATAGTTATTCTTCTAATCTACAATTAACACTAATTACTATCCTTTATTTTTCTTAACAACTTTTCTGAAATACATTAATAAAGGAGGAACGCATACTAGAGAGCAAAAATTGAAGAACTGGCCATGGCTCATGGTAAACACGCTCACTTAAAATTAAGTTAGTTATGAATACAAAAAACAGTTTAAGATGAAATGGGATGAGAGTTATAAAGTAGCATGCAAAGAGAAAGCTCAGCCGAGAGTTTGTTAAGAATTTAAAAGAGAGCACAAATTGTTATGATTATTATATGTCAGCAATAATAGATATTTTGTTACTGGTAATTTTTGTTACTATGTTGTTATGATTATTACCAGTAATAATTATTATATGTCAGTTTTTTGTTACTGGTAATTATTACCAGTTATTACTGGTAATAATCAACAATTTTTGCTGACATACGTGGTAATAGTTTTTGTTACTGGTAATTTTTTATTGTCATTTTTATTGCTATGATATATTTTTGATTCAATTTCAGAGAGCGTGGCTTCACCATATTATTACCAGTATCAAGAAATTGTTGTGCTCAATTTTGGCAGCCTCTTTTTGGTCACATCAGTGGCATTATTTTTGTGTTTGTCAAGTAGGGTAACTTGAGATTTAGGTTAAATTTAATTTTATTGAATCCTTTTTTGTACTAGTCACTATTCAGAGTGAAGTAGAACATTTGTCAGTTGCTGTTCCTTGGCAAAGAAGGGATGGGAACCAAACTCCCAACTATGAACACGGCTACAGATTGTCGGAATACAAGGTAACTACATGTTATGATTTATTTCTTGTTTAGACCCATCAGAACTCTTTTAAAAAATTTGGGTATAACCTGCAAATTAAGAAACATCTTATGTGGCCTCAAAAGTATGAACTTGTCTAAAGTACTTTTACAGTACTAATGCCTGAGATTTTTAAATACATTTCTTGTATGTTTCCAGGTATGGATGATCAGTATATCATAAACAATCTTGAGTTTCAGAGTGATGTACCATAAAGAAGTGTTCTCTTGTATTGCAAAAACTTTGACTGATAAAAAATTAGATATTGAGTTTGATGAGATTTGAAGGTCTGTGGAACTTGCATCCTGAGTGAGACTGGATGCTAGAGACTTCTAAGGAAGTTTTCACAACTAAAACTGCGCTACCTTCTATATATGGCCATTAGGTTGTTGATAAAGCAAAAGATGTATTGCGTGACGAACAAGGGTCAGGGCCCCTAAACACTCTTTCTAAGGCATACTCTATTGAGACGAAAGTTGCAGAGATGGATGTGAGGAACAATAGAAAGAAGAAATAATGAAGTACTAGTCTAGGAGAAAGTTGCTCTAACTTGACCCGTATTCAATTTTTCTTCTTTATGACAGATTCAAAATTGTTGGTGGTTTGTACAGACCTAATTTATCATTCATTTTTACAGATTTTTTGTCTACTTGAGACGACCAAATCCTTGTTTGATACGTGGGTTGTTTTTATTATTTAATGTTCTATGTAAGTTAATTTAATTCAATTAATAAAAAAATTTAAATTATTGCAATATTTCTAATTCACATTCTATATGTATCAGCTATTTAAATAATATTTATAGTTAGCTTATCTTTACCTACGGCTGCAACTGTGAAGAATAAAAAAAAAAAACTGAAACAGCATTATCTACGTTTGCTATGGGTCAACCGTGGGTAAAGTGAAATCAACCGTGGGTAAAGGAAAATCTAGTCACGG
>CAXKVK010000056.1:0-18087 GCA_964058895.1 Carex divulsa
TTAACAAAATAAATAAAATGGCCAGAAATTTAGCCAGTCTTGAATTAACAAAACAAATAAATTTTAGTACTATGAAACCATGCCAACCAACCAGAATGCAAAACTATAAATTTATTCAATTTTAATTTTGATTCAAGGGATTGGATGTGGCAGAATTCATGTAACTCAGTTCTTAATGAGCGAGTTATGAGCGAGTTGGGATATGATCGTATTTGGCTCATTAAGTTAACGAGGAATAATGAGTGCGAGTTGATAATAAGTGAGTTGTTAATGAGTTTTTAGCGAGCGAGTTATGAGCAATTTACTCATCTCTAGTTACAAGCGCAATAAGTTTCAACTTCAGATATTGTGTAGCGCTTTGAATAGCTAATTTGAAAGTTCGGATCCACTTCATTTATTTTAGATCCCAATATCTTTTTCTTTTTTTTCCAGGGATGCTACATACATAAAAATGTGAAATAATATACAGTGACTATTAGAAAGAACAAATTGAAATGAAACTATACAAGTGCTATTTATTAATTTATGTCTAAATTAATTATCAACGACCAGCTTAAGAAATCATACTAGACAAGTGTCATTAATGCATTTCAAACATCAGTTGTTATTGTTCGAGAACTACATGTACTTAAATTGAATCAACCAAAAGAATATAATATATAGTAGTGCTGCTAGCCGATTGACAAGTTCTACGTACTGCACCAACTTTTCCACGTTTGACTTGTACACGGTAAGGTCCCAGAATAAACAAAATAGGTGATTAATTCATTCCAAAGAGCGGGACCATATATTTGAAAACACTTTGTTTATTAGAGGGATATACCTCAGATTGAAGTTGTCTACATCTTTAATTGACCCAATCATCTCCCATTTATGATTTAATAGGCCAACGTATACTAAGATAAAAACTTCAACCCTTGACCAATTCACAGATAACATTTCAATTAAAGCAGGACTAATTCGCCAAAAGCTTGACCACTTAATTACTTTTATTTTCAAACAACGAGGAACTCTTCAAGCACCCAGTACTATAAATAACCATACAAGCTTTGAACATTGTATAAGCAAATAGCAATTTGCAATTTGCCTACATAAAACACAAGCTAACACAAGTTTAGATACTTGAAAGAAATGGCTTCCAGTAAACTTTTTCTCTTCACTTTGCTTGCCTTGGTCTCATCTCAAGCATTTGCTTCTGACCCGAGCCCCCTTCAAGATTTCTGTGTTGCTTACAATAGCTCTACAGTATTTGTGAATGGTTTAGTTTGCAAGAACCCAGCTGATGCGAAACCAGAAGACTTCTTCTTCTCAGGCCTCGACAAGGCTGGCGACACAAGTATGAATCCCGGGTCAAGCGTCAACCTAGTCAATGTTGATAAACTTGCCGGACTCAATACCCTGGGAATTTCTATTGCCCGTCTCGACTTTGCACCCAACGGCGGCCTCAACCCACCACACACCCACCCCAGAGCAACTGAAGTGCTCACCGTCATGGAGGGCACTCTCTATGTCGGGTTTGTGACGTCAGCACCCGAGTTCAAGCTCTTTTCCAAGGTGCTGAACAAGGGTGATGCGTTTGTTTTTCCCAAGGGACTCATCCATTTCCAGTTCAACATTGGAAATGTCCCTGCTGTTGCATTTGCGGGTCTGAGCAGCCAAAACCCAGGCTTGATCACTATCGCAAAGGCAATCTTCGGGTCAAACCTACCTATTTCTGATGATGTGTTAGCCAAGGCATTCCAACTTGATAAGAAGACTGTTGACTGGCTCCAGGCTCAGTTCTCGAATAACAACTAATCCATCTTCATAATTAAGTTTGCTGAAATTGAGGAAATAATCTGCTAAAGATCTTGTCAAAAACATTTTATATATGATATGTAATAAATTGTTTAGAATACAAATCTCGTGTTTGATTTGTTATTGTCAACAATAAAGCTAAAAAATTTCGTTAGTTATAACATGATATGTTGTAATAATTTTTTTAGAATTCAAATTTAGTGCTTGATTTTTTTATTGTCAAATGTCAAAAATAAAACCCTGCCTCTTTGGGCATGTTTGCATGAGTGAATAAAAAGTTTCAATAAGCCAGAAATGTCTTTCAATTAATACTTACTTTGTTTACCTCTGGATTGGGGCGATCACACTTGCTTGGTTCATTCTTTGGTTTGAATTTCAAGGTTATTTACTGAAGCACAATGGTTCGTAGAATCATGTAACTCTAGTAACAGGCCATAGTAAACGGACCCTCTATATAAACACGCACTCATATTATATAATATACAGATAGAGAATACTTAATTAAAAAGTTAAGAATAGTTATGGTCAAGACTGCATCAAACTTGCAATAAGTTTCAACTTCAGATATTGTAGGTCGGGTTGAATAGCTAATTTGAAAGTTCGAAAGTTTGGAATTAACTGAGATAATAATTATACCCAACTCCACTTCATTTATTTTTAACTCCGGTGTCTTTTTATTTTTCAAGGATGCTACATACATAAAATTGTAAAATAATATATATCGAGTGACAATTAGAAAGAACAAATTAAAATACAACAGTACAAGTGTTATTAATTTATGTTCAAATTAGAGTGATGATTATCATCGACCAGTGCTTAGGAAATCATAATAGATATGTGTTATTAATGCATTTGAAAGATCAATTCTTATTGTTCAAGAATTGCCTGTAACTAAATGCATATATATATAGCCGATTGACAAGTTCTAAGTACTGCACCAACTTTTCCACGTCTTATGTGATCTGTTATGGTGTCTGTGGAAGGCGAGAAATGAGAAGGTATTTATGGCTGAAAAAGGTAACCCACAACTGATTTTAAAACAGGCCAAAGGAATGAGAACAGAAGCACCGGTACGGGGAAGCAATCAGAGCCGTATGGTGGTACCTGTCAGTGTCCCAATTAGTAAATTTGTAATCCTAATTGACGGGTACTGGGATAAGCACAATAAGGCGGGTATGGGGGTTATAATCTTGAATGCAACAGGTGAAGTAGTCATTGCGCAGGGGATCCTTTCAAGTCAGCAACCCATTAGAGGCAGAAGCACAAGCACTGCTAAACACTCTTGAACATGTACTGGCACGAGAAGAAGGATAGTATGTTGTGTATTCAGATTGTAAAATTCTGGTAGAGGCAGTCCGCAAGAGAAGGCTAGAGGGGTTATCGTATTGGAAGACAGCGGAGAGAGTAGCTCAATGTGTCATGAGATAGGAAGGAGTTAGCGGGGAGAGTTCAGCTACAACAAGTTCCGAGAGATAACCTTTACCAGTCGCATCTCTTGGCAAATTGGGCAAGGAAAAAGCAAGGGGTATTTACTGGTACGCCAAGCGCAACATTTATGGAGGAATTACAACTTACACCAACATCCATTCACTCACTATTCCAATTCCAGGAGAAGGTTTCAAGTGAACGAGAAAATGTGCGATGCGAAGTGCAGTCTGCATGCTATATCTCACTTCTGGCATGTCACTGCTTTTACCTTAGAGGCGCCTCAAAATTACTGGTAAAAACAGGCTCAAAAACGCAACAGAGGCCTTGTTTGCAGTTTACTGGTAATAGACAAGGAGTTGACAGAAGGTGAAGGGAGACAGTTTTACAATTGGGTCCTTCACTTTTTGGAAAATAGAAAGAGGCGGGTAGCTAGGATTTTTAGGCAATTTAAATTAATAGATAGTTGTTGGTAGTTATCTCTTTTTATTGGAATTTTTCTTTCTTGGTTATGTAATAGTTTGAACTTTTATTCAATAAATATAGTAGACCTCCGGGTTTTTCTCAAAAAAAAAAAAAAACAAATACATACAAGTAATGTTTAGTAGTAATGTACGTAACATTCAAACTTCGCCCAGGTTAGCCATGTATATTACTGATCAGCTACTTCATATGAAATTTGAGATGTTGTCGATCACATTTTTAGCTTAGAATAAGTTTTATGGTCCAAAGACTGCATCAAACTTACAATAAGTTTCAACTTCAGATATTGTGTAGCGCTTTGAATAGCTAATTTGAAAGTTCGGATCCACTTCATTTATTTTAGATCCCAATATCTTTTTCTTTTTTTTCCAGGGATGCTACATACATAAAAATGTGAAATAATATACAGTGACTATTAGAAAGAACAAATTGAAATGAAACTATACAAGTGCTATTTATTAATTTATGTCTAAATTAATTATCAACGACCAGCTTAAGAAATCATACTAGACAAGTGTCATTAATGCATTTCAAACATCAGTTGTTATTGTTCGAGAACTACATGTACTTAAATTGAATCAACCAAAAGAATATAATATATAGTAGTGCTGCTAGCCGATTGACAAGTTCTACGTACTGCACCAACTTTTCCACGTTTGACTTGTACACGGTAAGGTCCCAGAATAAACAAAATAGGTGATTAATTCATTCCAAAGAGCGGGACCATATATTTGAAAACACTTTGTTTATTAGAGGGATATACCTCAGATTGAAGTTGTCTACATCTTTAATTGACCCAATCATCTCCCATTTATGATTTAATAGGCCAACGTATACTAAGATAAAAACTTCAACCCTTGACCAATTCACAGATAACATTTCAATTAAAGCAGGACTAATTCGCCAAAAGCTTGACCACTTAATTACTTTTATTTTCAAACAACGAGGAACTCTTCAAGCACCCAGTACTATAAATAACCATACAAGCTTTGAACATTGTATAAGCAAATAGCAATTTGCAATTTGCCTACATAAAACACAAGCTAACACAAGTTTAGATACTTGAAAGAAATGGCTTCCAGTAAACTTTTTCTCTTCACTTTGCTTGCCTTGGTCTCATCTCAAGCATTTGCTTCTGACCCGAGCCCCCTTCAAGATTTCTGTGTTGCTTACAATAGCTCTACAGTATTTGTGAATGGTTTAGTTTGCAAGAACCCAGCTGATGCGAAACCAGAAGACTTCTTCTTCTCAGGCCTCGACAAGGCTGGCGACACAAGTATGAATCCCGGGTCAAGCGTCAACCTAGTCAATGTTGATAAACTTGCCGGACTCAATACCCTGGGAATTTCTATTGCCCGTCTCGACTTTGCACCCAACGGCGGCCTCAACCCACCACACACCCACCCCAGAGCAACTGAAGTGCTCACCGTCATGGAGGGCACTCTCTATGTCGGGTTTGTGACGTCAGCACCCGAGTTCAAGCTCTTTTCCAAGGTGCTGAACAAGGGTGATGCGTTTGTTTTTCCCAAGGGACTCATCCATTTCCAGTTCAACATTGGAAATGTCCCTGCTGTTGCATTTGCGGGTCTGAGCAGCCAAAACCCAGGCTTGATCACTATCGCAAAGGCAATCTTCGGGTCAAACCTACCTATTTCTGATGATGTGTTAGCCAAGGCATTCCAACTTGATAAGAAGACTGTTGACTGGCTCCAGGCTCAGTTCTCGAATAACAACTAATCCATCTTCATAATTAAGTTTGCTGAAATTGAGGAAATAATCTGCTAAAGATCTTGTCAAAAACATTTTATATATGATATGTAATAAATTGTTTAGAATACAAATCTCGTGTTTGATTTGTTATTGTCAACAATAAAGCTAAAAAATTTCGTTAGTTATAACATGATATGTTGTAATAATTTTTTTAGAATTCAAATTTAGTGCTTGATTTTTTTATTGTCAAATGTCAAAAATAAAACCCTGCCTCTTTGGGCATGTTTGCATGAGTGAATAAAAAGTTTCAATAAGCCAGAAATGTCTTTCAATTAATACTTACTTTGTTTACCTCTGGATTGGGGCGATCACACTTGCTTGGTTCATTCTTTGGTTTGAATTTCAAGGTTATTTACTGAAGCACAATGGTTCGTAGAATCATGTAACTCTAGTAACAGGCCATAGTAAACGGACCCTCTATATAAACACGCACTCATATTATATAATATACAGATAGAGAATACTTAATTAAAAAGTTAAGAATAGTTATGGTCAAGACTGCATCAAACTTGCAATAAGTTTCAACTTCAGATATTGTAGGTCGGGTTGAATAGCTAATTTGAAAGTTCGAAAGTTTGGAATTAACTGAGATAATAATTATACCCAACTCCACTTCATTTATTTTTAACTCCGGTGTCTTTTTATTTTTCAAGGATGCTACATACATAAAATTGTAAAATAATATATATCGAGTGACAATTAGAAAGAACAAATTAAAATACAACAGTACAAGTGTTATTAATTTATGTTCAAATTAGAGTGATGATTATCATCGACCAGTGCTTAGGAAATCATAATAGATATGTGTTATTAATGCATTTGAAAGATCAATTCTTATTGTTCAAGAATTGCCTGTAACTAAATGCATATATATATAGCCGATTGACAAGTTCTAAGTACTGCACCAACTTTTCCACGTCTTATGTGATCTGTTATGGTGTCTGTGGAAGGCGAGAAATGAGAAGGTATTTATGGCTGAAAAAGGTAACCCACAACTGATTTTAAAACAGGCCAAAGGAATGAGAACAGAAGCACCGGTACGGGGAAGCAATCAGAGCCGTATGGTGGTACCTGTCAGTGTCCCAATTAGTAAATTTGTAATCCTAATTGACGGGTACTGGGATAAGCACAATAAGGCGGGTATGGGGGTTATAATCTTGAATGCAACAGGTGAAGTAGTCATTGCGCAGGGGATCCTTTCAAGTCAGCAACCCATTAGAGGCAGAAGCACAAGCACTGCTAAACACTCTTGAACATGTACTGGCACGAGAAGAAGGATAGTATGTTGTGTATTCAGATTGTAAAATTCTGGTAGAGGCAGTCCGCAAGAGAAGGCTAGAGGGGTTATCGTATTGGAAGACAGCGGAGAGAGTAGCTCAATGTGTCATGAGATAGGAAGGAGTTAGCGGGGAGAGTTCAGCTACAACAAGTTCCGAGAGATAACCTTTACCAGTCGCATCTCTTGGCAAATTGGGCAAGGAAAAAGCAAGGGGTATTTACTGGTACGCCAAGCGCAACATTTATGGAGGAATTACAACTTACACCAACATCCATTCACTCACTATTCCAATTCCAGGAGAAGGTTTCAAGTGAACGAGAAAATGTGCGATGCGAAGTGCAGTCTGCATGCTATATCTCACTTCTGGCATGTCACTGCTTTTACCTTAGAGGCGCCTCAAAATTACTGGTAAAAACAGGCTCAAAAACGCAACAGAGGCCTTGTTTGCAGTTTACTGGTAATAGACAAGGAGTTGACAGAAGGTGAAGGGAGACAGTTTTACAATTGGGTCCTTCACTTTTTGGAAAATAGAAAGAGGCGGGTAGCTAGGATTTTTAGGCAATTTAAATTAATAGATAGTTGTTGGTAGTTATCTCTTTTTATTGGAATTTTTCTTTCTTGGTTATGTAATAGTTTGAACTTTTATTCAATAAATATAGTAGACCTCCGGGTTTTTCTCAAAAAAAAAAAAAAACAAATACATACAAGTAATGTTTAGTAGTAATGTACGTAACATTCAAACTTCGCCCAGGTTAGCCATGTATATTACTGATCAGCTACTTCATATGAAATTTGAGATGTTGTCGATCACATTTTTAGCTTAGAATAAGTTTTATGGTCCAAAGACTGCATCAAACTTACAATAAGTTTCAACTTCAGATATTGTGTAGCGCTTTGAATAGCTAATTTGAAAGTTCGGATCCACTTCATTTATTTTAGATCCCAATATCTTTTTCTTTTTTTTCCAGGGATGCTACATACATAAAAATGTGAAATAATATACAGTGACTATTAGAAAGAACAAATTGAAATGAAACTATACAAGTGCTATTTATTAATTTATGTCTAAATTAATTATCAACGACCAGCTTAAGAAATCATACTAGACAAGTGTCATTAATGCATTTCAAACATCAGTTGTTATTGTTCGAGAACTACATGTACTTAAATTGAATCAACCAAAAGAATATAATATATAGTAGTGCTGCTAGCCGATTGACAAGTTCTACGTACTGCACCAACTTTTCCACGTTTGACTTGTACACGGTAAGGTCCCAGAATAAACAAAATAGGTGATTAATTCATTCCAAAGAGCGGGACCATATATTTGAAAACACTTTGTTTATTAGAGGGATATACCTCAGATTGAAGTTGTCTACATCTTTAATTGACCCAATCATCTCCCATTTATGATTTAATAGGCCAACGTATACTAAGATAAAAACTTCAACCCTTGACCAATTCACAGATAACATTTCAATTAAAGCAGGACTAATTCGCCAAAAGCTTGACCACTTAATTACTTTTATTTTCAAACAACGAGGAACTCTTCAAGCACCCAGTACTATAAATAACCATACAAGCTTTGAACATTGTATAAGCAAATAGCAATTTGCAATTTGCCTACATAAAACACAAGCTAACACAAGTTTAGATACTTGAAAGAAATGGCTTCCAGTAAACTTTTTCTCTTCACTTTGCTTGCCTTGGTCTCATCTCAAGCATTTGCTTCTGACCCGAGCCCCCTTCAAGATTTCTGTGTTGCTTACAATAGCTCTACAGTATTTGTGAATGGTTTAGTTTGCAAGAACCCAGCTGATGCGAAACCAGAAGACTTCTTCTTCTCAGGCCTCGACAAGGCTGGCGACACAAGTATGAATCCCGGGTCAAGCGTCAACCTAGTCAATGTTGATAAACTTGCCGGACTCAATACCCTGGGAATTTCTATTGCCCGTCTCGACTTTGCACCCAACGGCGGCCTCAACCCACCACACACCCACCCCAGAGCAACTGAAGTGCTCACCGTCATGGAGGGCACTCTCTATGTCGGGTTTGTGACGTCAGCACCCGAGTTCAAGCTCTTTTCCAAGGTGCTGAACAAGGGTGATGCGTTTGTTTTTCCCAAGGGACTCATCCATTTCCAGTTCAACATTGGAAATGTCCCTGCTGTTGCATTTGCGGGTCTGAGCAGCCAAAACCCAGGCTTGATCACTATCGCAAAGGCAATCTTCGGGTCAAACCTACCTATTTCTGATGATGTGTTAGCCAAGGCATTCCAACTTGATAAGAAGACTGTTGACTGGCTCCAGGCTCAGTTCTCGAATAACAACTAATCCATCTTCATAATTAAGTTTGCTGAAATTGAGGAAATAATCTGCTAAAGATCTTGTCAAAAACATTTTATATATGATATGTAATAAATTGTTTAGAATACAAATCTCGTGTTTGATTTGTTATTGTCAACAATAAAGCTAAAAAATTTCGTTAGTTATAACATGATATGTTGTAATAATTTTTTTAGAATTCAAATTTAGTGCTTGATTTTTTTATTGTCAAATGTCAAAAATAAAACCCTGCCTCTTTGGGCATGTTTGCATGAGTGAATAAAAAGTTTCAATAAGCCAGAAATGTCTTTCAATTAATACTTACTTTGTTTACCTCTGGATTGGGGCGATCACACTTGCTTGGTTCATTCTTTGGTTTGAATTTCAAGGTTATTTACTGAAGCACAATGGTTCGTAGAATCATGTAACTCTAGTAACAGGCCATAGTAAACGGACCCTCTATATAAACACGCACTCATATTATATAATATACAGATAGAGAATACTTAATTAAAAAGTTAAGAATAGTTATGGTCAAGACTGCATCAAACTTGCAATAAGTTTCAACTTCAGATATTGTAGGTCGGGTTGAATAGCTAATTTGAAAGTTCGAAAGTTTGGAATTAACTGAGATAATAATTATACCCAACTCCACTTCATTTATTTTTAACTCCGGTGTCTTTTTATTTTTCAAGGATGCTACATACATAAAATTGTAAAATAATATATATCGAGTGACAATTAGAAAGAACAAATTAAAATACAACAGTACAAGTGTTATTAATTTATGTTCAAATTAGAGTGATGATTATCATCGACCAGTGCTTAGGAAATCATAATAGATATGTGTTATTAATGCATTTGAAAGATCAATTCTTATTGTTCAAGAATTGCCTGTAACTAAATGCATATATATATAGCCGATTGACAAGTTCTAAGTACTGCACCAACTTTTCCACGTCTTATGTGATCTGTTATGGTGTCTGTGGAAGGCGAGAAATGAGAAGGTATTTATGGCTGAAAAAGGTAACCCACAACTGATTTTAAAACAGGCCAAAGGAATGAGAACAGAAGCACCGGTACGGGGAAGCAATCAGAGCCGTATGGTGGTACCTGTCAGTGTCCCAATTAGTAAATTTGTAATCCTAATTGACGGGTACTGGGATAAGCACAATAAGGCGGGTATGGGGGTTATAATCTTGAATGCAACAGGTGAAGTAGTCATTGCGCAGGGGATCCTTTCAAGTCAGCAACCCATTAGAGGCAGAAGCACAAGCACTGCTAAACACTCTTGAACATGTACTGGCACGAGAAGAAGGATAGTATGTTGTGTATTCAGATTGTAAAATTCTGGTAGAGGCAGTCCGCAAGAGAAGGCTAGAGGGGTTATCGTATTGGAAGACAGCGGAGAGAGTAGCTCAATGTGTCATGAGATAGGAAGGAGTTAGCGGGGAGAGTTCAGCTACAACAAGTTCCGAGAGATAACCTTTACCAGTCGCATCTCTTGGCAAATTGGGCAAGGAAAAAGCAAGGGGTATTTACTGGTACGCCAAGCGCAACATTTATGGAGGAATTACAACTTACACCAACATCCATTCACTCACTATTCCAATTCCAGGAGAAGGTTTCAAGTGAACGAGAAAATGTGCGATGCGAAGTGCAGTCTGCATGCTATATCTCACTTCTGGCATGTCACTGCTTTTACCTTAGAGGCGCCTCAAAATTACTGGTAAAAACAGGCTCAAAAACGCAACAGAGGCCTTGTTTGCAGTTTACTGGTAATAGACAAGGAGTTGACAGAAGGTGAAGGGAGACAGTTTTACAATTGGGTCCTTCACTTTTTGGAAAATAGAAAGAGGCGGGTAGCTAGGATTTTTAGGCAATTTAAATTAATAGATAGTTGTTGGTAGTTATCTCTTTTTATTGGAATTTTTCTTTCTTGGTTATGTAATAGTTTGAACTTTTATTCAATAAATATAGTAGACCTCCGGGTTTTTCTCAAAAAAAAAAAAAAACAAATACATACAAGTAATGTTTAGTAGTAATGTACGTAACATTCAAACTTCGCCCAGGTTAGCCATGTATATTACTGATCAGCTACTTCATATGAAATTTGAGATGTTGTCGATCACATTTTTAGCTTAGAATAAGTTTTATGGTCCAAAGACTGCATCAAACTTACAATAAGTTTCAACTTCAGATATTGTGTAGCGCTTTGAATAGCTAATTTGAAAGTTCGGATCCACTTCATTTATTTTAGATCCCAATATCTTTTTCTTTTTTTTCCAGGGATGCTACATACATAAAAATGTGAAATAATATACAGTGACTATTAGAAAGAACAAATTGAAATGAAACTATACAAGTGCTATTTATTAATTTATGTCTAAATTAATTATCAACGACCAGCTTAAGAAATCATACTAGACAAGTGTCATTAATGCATTTCAAACATCAGTTGTTATTGTTCGAGAACTACATGTACTTAAATTGAATCAACCAAAAGAATATAATATATAGTAGTGCTGCTAGCCGATTGACAAGTTCTACGTACTGCACCAACTTTTCCACGTTTGACTTGTACACGGTAAGGTCCCAGAATAAACAAAATAGGTGATTAATTCATTCCAAAGAGCGGGACCATATATTTGAAAACACTTTGTTTATTAGAGGGATATACCTCAGATTGAAGTTGTCTACATCTTTAATTGACCCAATCATCTCCCATTTATGATTTAATAGGCCAACGTATACTAAGATAAAAACTTCAACCCTTGACCAATTCACAGATAACATTTCAATTAAAGCAGGACTAATTCGCCAAAAGCTTGACCACTTAATTACTTTTATTTTCAAACAACGAGGAACTCTTCAAGCACCCAGTACTATAAATAACCATACAAGCTTTGAACATTGTATAAGCAAATAGCAATTTGCAATTTGCCTACATAAAACACAAGCTAACACAAGTTTAGATACTTGAAAGAAATGGCTTCCAGTAAACTTTTTCTCTTCACTTTGCTTGCCTTGGTCTCATCTCAAGCATTTGCTTCTGACCCGAGCCCCCTTCAAGATTTCTGTGTTGCTTACAATAGCTCTACAGTATTTGTGAATGGTTTAGTTTGCAAGAACCCAGCTGATGCGAAACCAGAAGACTTCTTCTTCTCAGGCCTCGACAAGGCTGGCGACACAAGTATGAATCCCGGGTCAAGCGTCAACCTAGTCAATGTTGATAAACTTGCCGGACTCAATACCCTGGGAATTTCTATTGCCCGTCTCGACTTTGCACCCAACGGCGGCCTCAACCCACCACACACCCACCCCAGAGCAACTGAAGTGCTCACCGTCATGGAGGGCACTCTCTATGTCGGGTTTGTGACGTCAGCACCCGAGTTCAAGCTCTTTTCCAAGGTGCTGAACAAGGGTGATGCGTTTGTTTTTCCCAAGGGACTCATCCATTTCCAGTTCAACATTGGAAATGTCCCTGCTGTTGCATTTGCGGGTCTGAGCAGCCAAAACCCAGGCTTGATCACTATCGCAAAGGCAATCTTCGGGTCAAACCTACCTATTTCTGATGATGTGTTAGCCAAGGCATTCCAACTTGATAAGAAGACTGTTGACTGGCTCCAGGCTCAGTTCTCGAATAACAACTAATCCATCTTCATAATTAAGTTTGCTGAAATTGAGGAAATAATCTGCTAAAGATCTTGTCAAAAACATTTTATATATGATATGTAATAAATTGTTTAGAATACAAATCTCGTGTTTGATTTGTTATTGTCAACAATAAAGCTAAAAAATTTCGTTAGTTATAACATGATATGTTGTAATAATTTTTTTAGAATTCAAATTTAGTGCTTGATTTTTTTATTGTCAAATGTCAAAAATAAAACCCTGCCTCTTTGGGCATGTTTGCATGAGTGAATAAAAAGTTTCAATAAGCCAGAAATGTCTTTCAATTAATACTTACTTTGTTTACCTCTGGATTGGGGCGATCACACTTGCTTGGTTCATTCTTTGGTTTGAATTTCAAGGTTATTTACTGAAGCACAATGGTTCGTAGAATCATGTAACTCTAGTAACAGGCCATAGTAAACGGACCCTCTATATAAACACGCACTCATATTATATAATATACAGATAGAGAATACTTAATTAAAAAGTTAAGAATAGTTATGGTCAAGACTGCATCAAACTTGCAATAAGTTTCAACTTCAGATATTGTAGGTCGGGTTGAATAGCTAATTTGAAAGTTCGAAAGTTTGGAATTAACTGAGATAATAATTATACCCAACTCCACTTCATTTATTTTTAACTCCGGTGTCTTTTTATTTTTCAAGGATGCTACATACATAAAATTGTAAAATAATATATATCGAGTGACAATTAGAAAGAACAAATTAAAATACAACAGTACAAGTGTTATTAATTTATGTTCAAATTAGAGTGATGATTATCATCGACCAGTGCTTAGGAAATCATAATAGATATGTGTTATTAATGCATTTGAAAGATCAATTCTTATTGTTCAAGAATTGCCTGTAACTAAATGCATATATATATAGCCGATTGACAAGTTCTAAGTACTGCACCAACTTTTCCACGTCTTATGTGATCTGTTATGGTGTCTGTGGAAGGCGAGAAATGAGAAGGTATTTATGGCTGAAAAAGGTAACCCACAACTGATTTTAAAACAGGCCAAAGGAATGAGAACAGAAGCACCGGTACGGGGAAGCAATCAGAGCCGTATGGTGGTACCTGTCAGTGTCCCAATTAGTAAATTTGTAATCCTAATTGACGGGTACTGGGATAAGCACAATAAGGCGGGTATGGGGGTTATAATCTTGAATGCAACAGGTGAAGTAGTCATTGCGCAGGGGATCCTTTCAAGTCAGCAACCCATTAGAGGCAGAAGCACAAGCACTGCTAAACACTCTTGAACATGTACTGGCACGAGAAGAAGGATAGTATGTTGTGTATTCAGATTGTAAAATTCTGGTAGAGGCAGTCCGCAAGAGAAGGCTAGAGGGGTTATCGTATTGGAAGACAGCGGAGAGAGTAGCTCAATGTGTCATGAGATAGGAAGGAGTTAGCGGGGAGAGTTCAGCTACAACAAGTTCCGAGAGATAACCTTTACCAGTCGCATCTCTTGGCAAATTGGGCAAGGAAAAAGCAAGGGGTATTTACTGGTACGCCAAGCGCAACATTTATGGAGGAATTACAACTTACACCAACATCCATTCACTCACTATTCCAATTCCAGGAGAAGGTTTCAAGTGAACGAGAAAATGTGCGATGCGAAGTGCAGTCTGCATGCTATATCTCACTTCTGGCATGTCACTGCTTTTACCTTAGAGGCGCCTCAAAATTACTGGTAAAAACAGGCTCAAAAACGCAACAGAGGCCTTGTTTGCAGTTTACTGGTAATAGACAAGGAGTTGACAGAAGGTGAAGGGAGACAGTTTTACAATTGGGTCCTTCACTTTTTGGAAAATAGAAAGAGGCGGGTAGCTAGGATTTTTAGGCAATTTAAATTAATAGATAGTTGTTGGTAGTTATCTCTTTTTATTGGAATTTTTCTTTCTTGGTTATGTAATAGTTTGAACTTTTATTCAATAAATATAGTAGACCTCCGGGTTTTTCTCAAAAAAAAAAAAAAACAAATACATACAAGTAATGTTTAGTAGTAATGTACGTAACATTCAAACTTCGCCCAGGTTAGCCATGTATATTACTGATCAGCTACTTCATATGAAATTTGAGATGTTGTCGATCACATTTTTAGCTTAGAATAAGTTTTATGGTCCAAAGACTGCATCAAACTTACAATAAGTTTCAACTTCAGATATTGTGTAGCGCTTTGAATAGCTAATTTGAAAGTTCGGATCCACTTCATTTATTTTAGATCCCAATATCTTTTTCTTTTTTTTCCAGGGATGCTACATACATAAAAATGTGAAATAATATACAGTGACTATTAGAAAGAACAAATTGAAATGAAACTATACAAGTGCTATTTATTAATTTATGTCTAAATTAATTATCAACGACCAGCTTAAGAAATCATACTAGACAAGTGTCATTAATGCATTTCAAACATCAGTTGTTATTGTTCGAGAACTACATGTACTTAAATTGAATCAACCAAAAGAATATAATATATAGTAGTGCTGCTAGCCGATTGACAAGTTCTACGTACTGCACCAACTTTTCCACGTTTGACTTGTACACGGTAAGGTCCCAGAATAAACAAAATAGGTGATTAATTCATTCCAAAGAGCGGGACCATATATTTGAAAACACTTTGTTTATTAGAGGGATATACCTCAGATTGAAGTTGTCTACATCTTTAATTGACCCAATCATCTCCCATTTATGATTTAATAGGCCAACGTATACTAAGATAAAAACTTCAACCCTTGACCAATTCACAGATAACATTTCAATTAAAGCAGGACTAATTCGCCAAAAGCTTGACCACTTAATTACTTTTATTTTCAAACAACGAGGAACTCTTCAAGCACCCAGTACTATAAATAACCATACAAGCTTTGAACATTGTATAAGCAAATAGCAATTTGCAATTTGCCTACATAAAACACAAGCTAACACAAGTTTAGATACTTGAAAGAAATGGCTTCCAGTAAACTTTTTCTCTTCACTTTGCTTGCCTTGGTCTCATCTCAAGCATTTGCTTCTGACCCGAGCCCCCTTCAAGATTTCTGTGTTGCTTACAATAGCTCTACAGTATTTGTGAATGGTTTAGTTTGCAAGAACCCAGCTGATGCGAAACCAGAAGACTTCTTCTTCTCAGGCCTCGACAAGGCTGGCGACACAAGTATGAATCCCGGGTCAAGCGTCAACCTAGTCAATGTTGATAAACTTGCCGGACTCAATACCCTGGGAATTTCTATTGCCCGTCTCGACTTTGCACCCAACGGCGGCCTCAACCCACCACACACCCACCCCAGAGCAACTGAAGTGCTCACCGTCATGGAGGGCACTCTCTATGTCGGGTTTGTGACGTCAGCACCCGAGTTCAAGCTCTTTTCCAAGGTGCTGAACAAGGGTGATGCGTTTGTTTTTCCCAAGGGACTCATCCATTTCCAGTTCAACATTGGAAATGTCCCTGCTGTTGCATTTGCGGGTCTGAGCAGCCAAAACCCAGGCTTGATCACTATCGCAAAGGCAATCTTCGGGTCAAACCTACCTATTTCTGATGATGTGTTAGCCAAGGCATTCCAACTTGATAAGAAGACTGTTGACTGGCTCCAGGCTCAGTTCTCGAATAACAACTAATCCATCTTCATAATTAAGTTTGCTGAAATTGAGGAAATAATCTGCTAAAGATCTTGTCAAAAACATTTTATATATGATATGTAATAAATTGTTTAGAATACAAATCTCGTGTTTGATTTGTTATTGTCAACAATAAAGCTAAAAAATTTCGTTAGTTATAACATGATATGTTGTAATAATTTTTTTAGAATTCAAATTTAGTGCTTGATTTTTTTATTGTCAAATGTCAAAAATAAAACCCTGCCTCTTTGGGCATGTTTGCATGAGTGAATAAAAAGTTTCAATAAGCCAGAAATGTCTTTCAATTAATACTTACTTTGTTTACCTCTGGATTGGGGCGATCACACTTGCTTGGTTCATTCTTTGGTTTGAATTTCAAGGTTATTTACTGAAGCACAATGGTTCGTAGAATCATGTAACTCTAGTAACAGGCCATAGTAAACGGACCCTCTATATAAACACGCACTCATATTATATAATATACAGATAGAGAATACTTAATTAAAAAGTTAAGAATAGTTATGGTCAAGACTGCATCAAACTTGCAATAAGTTTCAACTTCAGATATTGTAGGTCGGGTTGAATAGCTAATTTGAAAGTTCGAAAGTTTGGAATTAACTGAGATAATAATTATACCCAACTCCACTTCATTTATTTTTAACTCCGGTGTCTTTTTATTTTTCAAGGATGCTACATACATAAAATTGTAAAATAATATATATCGAGTGACAATTAGAAAGAACAAATTAAAATACAACAGTACAAGTGTTATTAATTTATGTTCAAATTAGAGTGATGATTATCATCGACCAGTGCTTAGGAAATCATAATAGATATGTGTTATTAATGCATTTGAAAGATCAATTCTTATTGTTCAAGAATTGCCTGTAACTAAATGCATATATATATAGCCGATTGACAAGTTCTAAGTACTGCACCAACTTTTCCACGTCTTATGTGATCTGTTATGGTGTCTGTGGAAGGCGAGAAATGAGAAGGTATTTATGGCTGAAAAAGGTAACCCACAACTGATTTTAAAACAGGCCAAAGGAATGAGAACAGAAGCACCGGTACGGGGAAGCAATCAGAGCCGTATGGTGGTACCTGTCAGTGTCCCAATTAGTAAATTTGTAATCCTAATTGACGGGTACTGGGATAAGCACAATAAGGCGGGTATGGGGGTTATAATCTTGAATGCAACAGGTGAAGTAGTCATTGCGCAGGGGATCCTTTCAAGTCAGCAACCCATTAGAGGCAGAAGCACAAGCACTGCTAAACACTCTTGAACATGTACTGGCACGAGAAGAAGGATAGTATGTTGTGTATTCAGATTGTAAAATTCTGGTAGAGGCAGTCCGCAAGAGAAGGCTAGAGGGGTTATCGTATTGGAAGACAGCGGAGAGAGTAGCTCAATGTGTCATGAGATAGGAAGGAGTTAGCGGGGAGAGTTCAGCTACAACAAGTTCCGAGAGATAACCTTTACCAGTCGCATCTCTTGGCAAATTGGGCAAGGAAAAAGCAAGGGGTATTTACTGGTACGCCAAGCGCAACATTTATGGAGGAATTACAACTTACACCAACATCCATTCACTCACTATTCCAATTCCAGGAGAAGGTTTCAAGTGAACGAGAAAATGTGCGATGCGAAGTGCAGTCTGCATGCTATATCTCACTTCTGGCATGTCACTGCTTTTACCTTAGAGGCGCCTC